>JAHZNB010006142.1:0-23293 GCA_027744295.1 Callyntrura guangdongensis
GAAAATACTGAAGTATCAATATAAGTACCCGTGTTGGTACTTCTACTGCTACTGAAAAACACTTTGTGCAATACTGCTACTGCCACTGCTATTGACAGAATCACCGAGTATTTACCTACAACTAGTACAACTCATGATACTACTACTGAAAAACTAAGTTATAAGCAAGAATTATGGTCCGTACCAGCTCTATGTACCTCGGGGGATTATATATTGCTTATGGTAAACCCCAGCCACCCCGGTAGATAGCCATGAGGCCCACTTTTTGTCTCTACTGCAGCAGTAAAAATACTGCAGACCAGTATTAGTACCATTTTCGGTACTGGTACTGGTACTGGAAAATTCCTGGAGTAATACTGATAATGCTACTGGTACTGATACTAATACTGGCAAAATACATGGATATCCAACTGTGGTAGTCGTAACTATTATCCCTACAAAAGGGACGTTCATGGGAATACATTTTCATTAAAATACTTTTTTCGAATATAAATATAGTAATATGTTGTTATAATGTAATGTAATAATAATGTAATATAGTAAATACTAAATAGTATGTTGAAAGGGAAATCCACTTTAAATCCATAAATCGGTACTTAAATTTGATTTTGAAAAAAATTCATTAAAATAGTGTGTCCGCGGCTGCTTTACTACTTTTTCTCTGCGAATAATCACGGTTGTGGTGCAATAGTGAAGGAAAATAAAATTAACAATGAATAGTGTGAGGGTAGAGATGATATTTTAATTAAGATTATATTGATACGAGAAGAGCCCCCAGTGGGGGGGGGGGAAGAAATCGTCTAACTTTTAGTGTATATCCTAGCTAAGCTGAAATGAAGTTCCTGAATCCTGTAATTGTTTGATTACTTCAAATACTAATGTAAGTGGCTACACAATCATTGAAGTTGTTTTAATGTTAAGGTTTTTACACCACAATTTAACTTGAGATCCTTGTGTGCCGACATTTTGTTGGCAACATTAGTAAGTAGAGTAGTAAGTTGGAACCAACGAACAACTATGTATGAAAAAAAGTTTCACACTGTTGGTGTGCTAGTGGTAGTTCAAGTTTTGTAGCTCAATTTAGTAGCTATTAGGTACCCGGGAGAGAAAGAGAATCGACCCGGGTAGTTATTGGATTCGTTCGGCCATCGCCCGTTTTTCTAATAGCTGAGGGATAGTTATGACGTTGTGTCAAGTTTGACCCAGATTGGTGGACCCTAGTAGTGGCCCAAAAGGTGCGTAGAAGTTTAAGTTTCAAAGTGGTAAAATTATTTCACCCATAACTCTGGAACGGTAGCTTTGATTTCAATGGGTTTTCTTGTAAACGACGCATACTGATCAGAGCTTTAACATTTATTACGTAATAATGACAGGAATGACCGTTACCACTGTTCACTTTTCTATCCGGCTCCTTTTTCACCGATCTTACCACCGCTGGTTAATATTAATACTGTGGTAGGGCACAGTGACTGGTTCCCCAGTAGAAGCTACAAGAATAAAACGTACAACTGGTAAAAGAGCGATCCTACTAGTCCTTTTAGGTTAATCTATCAATTAAAATTAAATCAAAATATGGGATTGAGATGATCACTGATCATTTACGTCGAGTTCCTAGTAAAAGTACAAAGTTGCAGGATAACTTCATCTTATTGGCAGGATATTGACTAAAACACCTCATCTCTCCGCATTTTGTCGCTATTGCCATGCTACTACTAATATTACCACTAGTTTTACTACCACTAGTCCCGCCAGCCTGAATGGAACCCATTTTCTTCTCACGTGAATCCAATTAGTAACATATTTTGTAAAACTCCCCCGAAGTAAGGGGGCGGGTGGGTCTGGGTCTCATCTTTGAAGGAGTCCGGTTGAGTAGTAGTTCCTTATTTCCGAATCGCTGGCATATTCAGTCAGACTGTAGTATACACAGTTTTTCTGGAAGCGTATTAACATATCAAATACCTACTACCTAGTCAGACTAGACATAATCGCCTGTCACGCACACATTAACTTAATTTTATTTTCGGTTGTAAAAACAAAACCATTTCAATATAGTAATAATAATAATAATAATAATGATCGGGTGTAGGTCATCATCGCACAAATTCAACTGCGCACATGAGTAAATTTCGCACAAGTCATTCCCCGCCCAGACTTTTTCCTTTCGTGTCTACTCCTCTTGCCTCTCCAGTTCGTTTTTTCGCATGAATTACCGTACGACTACATAAAATTAAATGAAAGATTGAGCAGTACTGCGAACAGTAAAGTATATGTACAAGTTTTTTAATCGTACAAGGTCGGATAAATATATTTTTGGGAACATTTGGTAAATAAAATTTTTATAATGCTGCATTATTAATGCATACTTGTCAGAAACCTATACTTGAGTCATTCTTGCTAGCATTGCAAATTTATTGTCATAAAATATCTGTACAATATTGTAATAACTACACTATTTCATAACACTGCACTAGTAATAATATTTTTTACAGTCATGTACCTTCACTTTTCATACTCAGGAAAACGTGACAACGAAACGAACTGGAATGGAAAGGGGAGTAGACAGGAAAGGAAAAAGTCTGGGCGGAGAATGACTTGTGCGAAGTTGAATTTTTGCAATGATGGCCGGTTACCATGATGATGATGACAATTATAATAACATGTGCAAGTATTGATAGGAGTAGTGTAGCTTAAGTCAAATTGCAAATCACCACGCTAATAAAGGAAAAAAATGATTAACTAGTTTCATGAATAGAGAAACATTAATTACTATTTACTAGTGTGTAGTTAAAAATTATATTTAAATTAAAAACTAAATAAATCAAATTAACGAAGCATACAAATAATAAAAGTAGACGTGGAGGAGGAAGATGAGTGGTGGAGGTGTTGGAAAATGTTGTGTTGGTGTGTGTCTGCTCCTTCTCGATGCACACATGTTGTCTTTGTGCCATAAAATGGAGGATAATGGAGGGTGTGTAGTAGTCCATGTGACCGTTAAAACATTAATTTTGTGAGATTGCTCAATTTAAGTGAAAAGAATGCTGAAGCACGGCTAGAATAGAACTAATGCTAGGATCGCGATTGCTACTATGATTGCTACCACCACTAATACTACTAGTACTACTACTGCTGCTGCTGCTGCTGCTGCTGCTGCTGCTACGCTGCTGTATGGCTAGTAGAAAAAGCGTTTAAAAAATACAAATAATTAGTGACGTTTTTTTAAAAAGAGTGAGCCTTAACATATTAATAATAATAACGAGTTGGTTTCCTGTAAATTTTTCCCCATGCCAAAAAATAAGTGAATATAAAGTTGAGAAAATGGAATGATTTTTTTCTGGGAGAGAACGAGTTCACCGTTGAGTCAGTCTAATACTAATAATTATTATAATGGAGGGAGGTGGAGGGGAATAGTTTTTCCATTTTTCTTTCTTTCTTTTCAGACAACTGTACGGGGAGGGGTTGAACTGGGCGGGTTGTGCCATTGTCGTGCTCTTAGGTCAACAGCGTCGTTTCGAAGCGCTCGACTTTTGCTACCACATTCTCCGCGTGCAGCGCGCCGACGGGAAGGACGGGGTCGTCAAAGGAATCCACTTGAAACGGATGGTAGACCGGATTCGACGCTTCCAAGTGCTCAACTCGCAAATCTTTGCGGTTCTCAACAAATACCTGAAGGCGGGCTACACCGACGGCGACATGCCTGTCGAGCACGTGCGCTGCTTCCAACCCCCCATTCACAAAAGCGTTGCGGAGGGCAGCACCTCCAATCTAGCCAATCTCCCACCCCAGCCACACCACATCATCCAAGGAACCATGACCCTGGACCGCAATCACACCGGGGGAGGAGCGGGCCTTGTTGCCGCCCACATGCAACAAAATGCCCACAACATTTACACCATTCACAGTCCTCATTTATCCTAAAAACCCTCCAACGAATGGTTGGGAGGGCGAGGAGGGGCAAAAATGGAGGCGATACTTCCAAACTCTCCAAAACTGAAAAATATACACAATTCCACGCATTTTTCTACCAATTTTAATGTAAAAAATTTCAAATGTAATTTACAAATTATTTTTTTCCTCTCATTTTCTTTCCCTCCGGATATTTTCCACCGTTTTGTACATATCCCCGTTCCCCAACTCCCTTTTCTACCCTCTGTTCTGCTCCTCTTGCAATAATTACCCTTGGAGGATCAACTCCTCCTGTATTTTCCTCCTTTTCTTCTTTTACCCTCGGGGGTGGATGGCAAGCTGTAATTTAAATCACCCCTCGGCGCTCCACCCCTACTGACTGTTTGACAATGATTCCTTCTTCTTTTCCATACAGTGCGATAACTGTTGTGTGTGTACAATTTGTACAAAAATAATAATAGTAATAATTTACAGTCTGTGTGCATTTCATGGCCAGATGGCGCTTCAATCTCAATAATTTGCAAAAAGAGAGACAACATATGTGACAGATTGGGCTAAACTATTAGTCGATGATAAGCAAAAATAGGTGTGGACTAAATGTACAGTTTTATATATAAAAAATATTGTATACCTGTTGTAAATATGTAACGCCGGACATTATTATTATAAATTATGAGGAGGATCAAGATAATTAGGAATTATGATGGTAGCATTTAGCCAGTATTTTATGTAGCCTTCCAATTTACTCCACGAGTAGTACTCCACCCGGTCCTTGTTGCGACTTGCAAGTGAGGTGGGATAATATTATGATGATGGGTGCGTGTGAGTGGTGAAAACTCTTACATTTTTTCTATTTCCGGTTTTTCCTCTCCGGTAGACACTCCCACTTTCTGCCATTGTAGGGCAGAGAAGGCAAAAAAAATGAGGTAGAAGGGCACACAGAGAGAGAGAGAGAGGCGTGTCACACCACTATAAGCGCCACCCCCACACAGAGTAATAGTTAGGAGAACACTTTAATGTAATTGCTTAAAAAGAGAAAAAAATGATAGAGGTCCATTTTACAGAAAAAAATGAAATTAGAATAGAATTTGAGGAAGGAGAGATATTAAACTCCTCACCTCTCAGAATGTGGCCTCGTTTTTTTTCCTTTGTCGTCGTTGTAGCGCCGATAAATTTAAAGGGTATTAAAATACTCCAAAAAATAGATTAATAGATACGAGCTAATTTTGCACAATTTTTTTGGCAAATCAGGTTTTTAAAAAGAAAAAAAAAACAGTTTAAAAATTTCCTTAAAAATTAAAGATATATTGATTGATTGATAAAGAGGGGAAGAGTTCTAAAGGGTGACCCATATATAGGGGTAGGGACTATATTATAAATGCAAGCTTTATTTGAGAACAAAAATTATGGGGGAAAATAAGTGGAAAGAGATGTAGTTATTGTAATAAGTTTTGGTTGATAAGACCGCATAAATTTTAATTTGTTAAAATATTTAATTTTATTATGTCCTCCTTTTACATAACAACCAATTATACCAAACCGTGATCCTGGTAGGTTTTTGATGAAATTTGGCGTAAATTTGAAACGAGGATTGATCGATTCGACGGAAACACCCGATTTGTTGTTATTATTATTATTATTACTACGACTACTACTACTATTATTATTAATTATCAAGTTTAGTTAATTAGTTATTACGAAAAAAGAGTATATTTATAAAATGGTTACCTATTCTGCGGTGTGCGTGTGTGCCCCACCTCACTTTCTTGTAGCGGGGAAAAAAACTTGAACAACCGAACAAGATTACTAATAACATGAATAAAAAAATTAATTTCTGCTGAAATTTGCAGAAAAAAAGTGAAAATTTTTTTCATGTGGTTTTGCAATTTTTTTGTGTGATCACCCAACAACAGCTCCCACCATGTAAATGTGAACGCCCTCGTTTTTTATAACTCAGGAAATATTTTTATTCAGAAAAAAATCATTAACAACAACAACAACATTCTTTGTCTTAAACCTATTTAGTCGCCAACTTAACAATCATCATAAGTTTTGAGTTGGGATGACAATATTTTTTATTTTTTTATAAGACTACTAGTAAGATTATAATTGCTGCTGATAAACCATAAAATAAAATAATTAAAAATTAAGAGAGAAAAAAAAACGAAATGATGAAAAGTCGGAGTTTTTTTTATAGTACAACTTTTTGTATGGCACTGTCACACGGAATTAAAAACGAGTTAAAAATTATAGTAAAATCGTTAAACTTACAAAAAAAAGCTCACGTGTCCCTCTTTTCAGCTGGGAGGATAATTATTACGAGATAAAAATTAGCGATAATAAAAAGAAAAAAAATGATAGAACAATAATAATTAAAATGATGATAATAATAATAATAATTGTGAAAAATGTTAAAAATGTGGCTAAAAATAACAATAATTAATCGTAAGGTGGGCAGAGTTGACAACCCCAACAAAATGGACCCGCAACAACTCTCCAACTAAAACTAATTATTGAAAGACTGATATGATTCTTCTTGGGTGTTAAACTAAATTGCAGTTTAACATTACTATCATATTATCTCGTTACTATTTTAATTCAAGTCTATTGTTTTAAAAATGATTACTTTTAATTACAAGTCTATTTAAAGATATGTTTTCTTAGCCATTTGCAACATTTTCTTCAAAAAAGGAACAAGAAAAAAGCACAACGGCGAGGAGGTACCATAGTAATAGTAGTAGAATATTGTTACATTGTAGAGAGATTTGTCGTCTTAGAAATTATTTTAATTGCAATAACTATTTTTAATAATAATTAACTTGAGCATTTTTAAGGGCTCCCGTTTCCAATTTTTTTATGTGCGAACACGTCACACAGGATAATTTGAGCGAACAATTAAATTTTTTTAAGAGGGATAATTTTTGGCAGGTGCGGGGGTGTAGTGTATAAATAATAGGAAAAGGAGTGCGTAATCTCGCCCCCTGGACCCCCAACTACCCCCTGGCCCCCTCTCCTTGATGGAGAGAACGGGATAAAAAATAAAACAACAAAAACAAATAAAGCTTTGGCTCGTCTGATAATACAGCGCGGAGAGAGAGGTAGCAGGAGGAGGCGACATAATGGAGGGGATTTACAAATGGGAAAACAAATTAAAAATAATAAGTTTCTGTTTTTAAATTTTTTTAGACTAGGACCCCCCAGGGATGGCTAATTTTCCCGTAGTAGATATCAGAGAGCGTATTGAGCAAACGGAGGAACAGAGGATCCTTTTGCTCGACAGTGGGGATCTCCAAGTTTTCTCCCAGGTAGTTGATCGAGTTGACGGGGCAAACAATGCAGGCTGTGCCGGCGCCAAACATTTCCAGCATCTGCGAAAAAAAAACCAATTGGTAAGAACAAAAAAAAAAATTTTTGGAGGGATTGGAGTGTTTTTTTTTGGAGGAACGTCTTACCCTTCCTTCTTTGACAAGCTGTCTGATTTCGGGCATGGTTATCGTTCTTTCAGTGACCTTGTAATCTCCCCACTCCCGGCACAACTCCAGCGTGCTTTGGCGAGTTACCCCGGGTAAGATAAGCCCATTCAGGTGAGGGGTAATCAGTTCTTTTTCTGAAGGCAAGAAAAAAACCACCACCGTTAAAAAATGTCTACGTTGTTGGAGTTTATCTTTGATGGAGGAAAGTTGACGGAGGCGAGGTGTACTTACGTCCGTTACGATTCTGGATCACAAAGAAAATGTTCATGGTGCCCACCTCTGTGGCCTGATGATCCTCCCCGTAAAGCCACAACACCTGCTGCTGCCCATTCGCCTCGGCAGTTTTCTGAACGTAAACCGTCGGCCCGTAATTACTCCCCAACTTGGCGTCCCCACAACCTCCCGGCCAGGCACGAACGTAGCTCGGGTCTGCGTACAAGCTAACCGGCTTAAAACCCGTGGCAAAGTAGGGTCCCACAGGACACAGTATCACAAACAGTTGGGCATTGTTGGAAAGTGCGACGCCCAAGCTGGGGTCGGTGCCAATGAACGTGGGACGGATGTAGAGACTGCTCGTCTCTGAATGGGGGATCCACTCCTGCTCCAACCGGACCAGGCGCTTGAGGCACTCGACAAACTCTTCCGGGTCAAAGGTGGGGAGCATGGCGCGCTTGGCGCCGCGCAGCAAACGCTTCATGTTGAGGTCGGGACGGAAAAGACGGATTTTCCCGTCTGAGCCCCGGTACGCCTTCATCCCTTCAAACAGCTGTGGGTAATGCAAGTATTCAATGCAATCATCAACCTAAATAACCATATAGCACACACGTGAGCCCATCAAAAACACAGAAAACCCGTCACCATTTTGAGAAAAAAAAACAGACAGAGCACAGAACACAAAAGGGGATAATATGCGGGGGTGGTAGTTATATACGCCCCCGCATATTTTTTTAAAACAAGGTTTTCCCCCCTGAGATTCAACTCGACTTACCTCGATGGCGTAATGTAGCACCTTGGCGGCTGGATGAATTTGCAAATTTTCCATCGGCTTTATTTTTGGCGTCGTCCAGCCGGTCGCCTTGTCCCACTCGACGGAAAACATGTGGTCACTGAAAGTTCGACCGAAAATCAGATTTCCCACGTCTGGCTTCGGCTGTAGTTTAAAAGGGGGCGTGAGCGTGATTTCCAGGTCCCGGGAGCGAAATGTGCCGTCAGGTAAATTGACATCGGCGCCGGGTACACTGGGAGAAGCCAAAGGGGAAGCGGATTGGGGTTGGGGGAGGGGTTGCGGTTGTGGGGCGAGCGAGTTGTAGTTTCGGCAGAGGAGGGTGGTCGTAGCGCGTTGCTTGCCTGCGGCTCCAAACGACGTTTGAAACTGAAACATTTGTTAGTAAATAAAAAATAATTTACATAAATATTTTAATTAATTTTTCTGGTGTAATTTTTAAATAATTATTATTTTTTAATAAAGTACCTCGGCTGGCAGTAAGCGAAGCAGCTTTAAAGTTCTGCCCAGGGACAGGGATGAGGTCGCCATGGCAATGGTCTGTGGATTTTTGAACCCCGTCTTGTTAGTTACCCTCAAAAGATCCCTCGTCGTGTGTGGTCTTCCCACAAATAAATATAGCCTGCTCGATGTTCAATTAGCGTCGCTTCAACTAACCAACCAGAAAAAAAAACAAGAAAACCAAAACAGGAAAAATTAGCTTTAAATTTTTATAAAACGTAAAATTTTAATAACCATTAATGTAATCAGGTTTCTCGAAGGATCGTTTAATTAATTGGGCAATCTTTAATTAAAACTAAATTTAAAATAAATAAGCAATAATAATAAAACGTTGGCGATGTTGATTAACCGAAAATATCTTTTTTGAGGAGAACAATTCACTTGGTTTATTTTATTGACAACCACCACGATCATGTAAATAACGACTACCCTTTTGCTCTAATAATTATTAATTAATCAACTTGTTTTTATGTAATTCTGAGAATAAGAGTCATCATTGATAAACATAGAAATATGAGAAACGGAGGCCCTGCTCTGTTTGGGACCGGGGTTGTGGTCAATAGCTCTCTTTGTCTGCTTTCCACAAACGACTAATTATTTTAAGTGTTTCTTTTCGCTGTTGACTTGTGAGATGACAGCTGCTAAAACAAATACGGCGATGATGATGAGGTGGATGATAAGCAGAGAGGATAAACCACATCGAACCATACCATTCAGTTACTTAATCAGAATAATGGATGGCTACACTGCAGGCTTATCAGCACTCGTCATCATAAGCAGCAACAGCAGCAGTGAGGATGAACGTGGTTATCTTATGTCCTGTACTACTTATCAAATTGGGAAGGCTATTTATAAGAGGTCCGGGTGTGCTTGGGTTTCTGAAGAAAAAGTGGAATTGTCAGGCCATCCATCCATCCAGAGAGAGAGAGGCAACGATAACCAAGATATATTTGTGAATAGGTACACTGGTTATCTGAAAGGTGATCACCTTGCAAGAGGTTATGTTAGGTCATCATAAAAATATTAACACAACTGCTCTCTCTCTCTCCCTCTCTCTACAGTTGACCCCCGGCCCCATGTCACCCCACCCGGAAGATTTCCAGCTACCTCCGAAGTTGACCACCACCGGAAGAATAAACATCGATGGAAATAATAAAGACTGATATGCAACCTAAACCCGTCAATTGTTATCCTCTTCTGAAATCTGAATGCCATCTAGGAGGCCCCTGTCATAACCACCGATAACCGTTGCAGGTCTACCAAAAACTCTTTGTCTCTCTCTCTCTCTCTGCAACGGATCGAGATGAAGCTGCCTAGAAAAGTTGCTCTTGATTTGGGGCTGGATGGCAGGACAGGTTTGCCAAGGAAAGAGTATCCTTCTCTCTCTCGAGAGAGAGTGGTTTTTGGCATCTCAGCAGCAGCAGTGACAGCGATGGTCGTGTAGTTTGGTGCTTGGTTCTCTTGTGATACCCCAACAACAACAACAACCAGTCTCACACTTCTCGTCCTTCTTTTTTTTGGCTGCTTACATAACCCCAAAAAATCATAGCACGCCACATACCACCACACAGGATGAATTACAGAAGCGGATTTTTACCAAGAATAACCAGGGATTGGGAATAACGCTAAGGGGCATCACGAGAAAAAGCCAACCAAAAAGGGGAAAAAATGAGCTACGATAAATTGGATAGTGGGTTGAAGCTTGTAAGCTGCACGTAACCCCATCGTCGTCTTCATTTTATCATGAATCCCAGCATAAATCCAGTTTTTCTGTTACATAATCACACTAGCAAATCCCTAGCTAACAGTCTTCAAGTGGAGAGGGAGAAGCTGTTGAACCGGCTCCTCTTTTTCTATATCAGGATCGGGAATATTTTGGGATATTGACGTTCCATCTAGCTTCTCTTCGCTGCTGAGGAGTTGGGAGTAACCAAGGAATAATTTTTCTTTTCACTGATGTGATGGTGCAAGTGCACCTGCCACATACTATTTACTACTGGAGTGATCATCATCTCAACACTGATCACGTCACCACTTTTGACAGGAAAAAAATTATAATTTATCTCAAGTCGTGTGTCGTGGCGGTAGATAAGTGGTTATCTGAATAAACTCGCCTGTTGGGATGATACACTACCATCATCATCATCGGTACAAATTGTGAGATGACATTGCTCTAAAAAAATAATAAATGGAAGCAAGAATGTTGCACAGATGCCAAGATTGTACCAGAGAGAAAAAAAATCTGGAGAGATAAGTGATGCTTGTCCAGCTTGGATAAAGCTCCCTCAAATCAAAGTATAATTTGTAGAGAGAAGAAAAAAAATGCTTAAAACATTTTTTTAAATGACAGTTATAACCGTTTTTTTAATTGCTACTTTAATTATAAAATTATTTAATTATTATTTTTTTATTTCAAATACTCACCTTAGTTTATAGGCGGATAGGTCAGGTTTCAGATTTTCACATCCAAAAAAAAAACGATTTCACTTTTTTTCTCTTTTTTATGACACTTTATTATTTAACCTTGAAAAATTCTCACTCAAATCAAAACTTAATTGATGAAACTTTCTATTTAAAAAAAATGTTAAATACACAAAAGTAAACGTTGAAGGACACCAGCTACTCAAGTTATCTTGGTGATGATGGTAATCCCGTTTTGGAGAGGGGTCAATGCTCACCCAAAAATATTTCTCGCCTCAACACTTTTCAACAAAAGTACATAAAAATAAGTACACCAAATAAAATCCCGGTGTGTATTTACTACCAAAAAAATCTTAAAATATTTTTCTCTCTCAAAATAATACAGATGTCTGCCCGTTGAAAACCCCCTCCCCTCAAAAAATGTTTTTCCCAACAGCAGCACTCTCTCTCTCGCAGACACAGAAAGACACAATAAAACTGTACACTATTGTAAGTGCTCCACCCAAAAGAAAAAAAATCCCCTGCGGATACCACCAAAAATGGGTTATTTTTAGACCCGGAGAATAATGGAGTTTTATAAAATCCCTCTACGCGCGCGCCCAACACAAAGGTTTTTCTCTCTAAAAGGCAAGGCACCTGGTCCTTTTCAGGTACTTTACTGATCCCCCTTCAGGATAAATGGGATAACTCAAAAAAAAAAATCTTTTACAGTGACACGACCACTGGAAGAGAGGTAGACAGAGAGAAAGAGAGAGAGAGAGAGGAATGGTAGCGGCGATGTTTTTTCAGTTGCTTTCAGCTTGAAGGCTGTAATGGCACTGCCAACTAAACTCAACTGTGTCTCGGGTGGTACATTCATTTTACAAGCTGAAGCCTCTCCTCCTCACCCCTGCACAGTAGTAGTGGTCAAAATCTCTGACAATAATTGGATTACTGATCCTCTCTCGCCCGTGTAAGTGTGTATGGATGGATGGATGGATGAATCGCTTCATTTTTTTTTCTTTCCCTTACCACGGGAAGGATAAGGCGTTATCTGCTTCAACACGGCAAGGAATGCACTCATCATCGTCATCATTATCATCATCATCATACTCCGCTTGACAAAACTTGTCGTGGTACACGCAACACTAGCCCGGCTCATCGTCATCTCCACAAAATTTAACAAACAGGTTATCATCCTTGTCCTCCACAGTTATCATCGTGACCATTGCTACTACTACTACAACTGTGCCTGTTGGACCACTGCATCATCCATTTCTTAGTCGCAGAGCTGCTTAGATTTCGTCAGATTCAAAAAAAGAAGATTTTTAATCTCAACACGACGACGACAACAACACGGCTCATCAGAGAGAGAGAGGGCAACTTTTTCCTCTTGTCGGCCACTATTTTTTTCTCTCTCTAACCAGCTATCTGGCCAATAAGGAAAGGAAACTGTGCAAATCTCTGAGACGATTTCATCATGATCCTCATCGTCGTCGTAGCCCAGCCCGATTCAAAAAAAGAATTGACAAAAAATAATATCTGAATAAAAATAGGTAAAAGTAGAGAGAGATAGTATCCATCCATTTGTTAATTTTTTGTCAAATTTTATTGTATAAGAAGTTAGTGTGGGATGGTAATTGTGAGTGTGTAGTTGTGTGAGTGCGAGCCTGTAGCTTTCAAGGTGAAGTTCATCATGATGAGGATGATGATGATGATCAAGAGATGCTGATGATGAGGATCGAGATGGCCCTCGAAAAAAAATAACAACGATAACTGCAATTATTTTTGGAGAAAAGGTGTAATTACAGGAATTAATTGGGAAATAGGCGGTTATTGGTATTGATCCTGGTTGGATGAATGTTTGAGATTTTTGAGAAGAATTGGACGGGTTAAGTGAGTAGAGGGGGTGAGGGTAGGAATTATTGAGAGAGGTTGGTGGGGAAAAACCAGTATTTTTGGGAGAGAGAGAGAGAGGTTTATTTTGGGACGGGTTATGTTGTGTAACAGGGAGACGGCACTAGGTAAATACACAATAGGAGCAGAGCATTGGTAGGTATGGAGCGAATTTGGGATCTCTCGCGAGAAAAATGCTGGGATGACCATGAGTTGAGGAGAGAGAGAGAAGAGGATTTACAAAGGAGTTTCGTTGAGGATCATGGTCATTGTCGAATTCGGGGGTCCAGAGAGAGAGAGAAATGGTGTGGATGGTGAGGTAGAGTAGTAGTGGGATAGGTAGGTATTATTCTACACGTGCATGGCCAAGTTTACAAGAAAAATGGCATGTTTCGACGACATAACCAGGGCCGCCGGCAATTTTGCAGCACAAAAAATATTGCAGATGGTTTTAAAAAAGTGGAGAGAGAGAGAGGAGAAGAAAAGAAGAAGTTTGCAAGGGGTTTCGATAGAGACATGTGGTGGGGGTGATTGATCGTTGGGATGGATATGGACAGAGGGAGGTAAGGGCTGTTCCAGAATGATAGAGACATTGTAAATTCGTTTAATATTTATTGAGAGAGAGAGAGAGTTGATGGAAGAGTAAAACATATCGCGTGTATGAATAAAGGAGAGGGAAGCAGAGAGCAGGAATTGAGAGAAGAATGATAAGTTGGAGTGAGACAACGCAGGAAAATTTGATTGGGTAATTTCTTTAGTTTTATAATTATTTTTTGACATCTTCGTATTTTTTAAAAATTCTTTTTTCTTTTTATCTTCTATTTTTTTCATTTATGACTGAATTTAACTGTTTGAAAAAACATCAAATTATTTTACTGTTTTGTTTAGAAAATATTTTCTTTTTAATTTTATAAGTAATTATTTCATATTTCAATTATTTCTCGCAACTATACTTATTGTCAAAACTGGTGAATGGGCTTTATTTTAACAATGTATGTATGTAATATAAGGCAGGGCCCCGTGATACATGTGTTTAGTACCCCGTCATCAAATTGTAGAATCCGCCAGTGGGATTATTACAAGTTACCCTTTCACCTGATACACTCAATGTTGCGATTGCTGTTGCACCCATAGTTCCTTTAATTCACCGCATCTCCTAATATATTTTAGGAGCGCGGCTGGGAGGGTGCCTTTATTTTAACGATAGCAACACACCCAAAAATACTCGCAAGTCCTTAAAACTCTTAAAGTCTGTTCTGTCAATTGAAAAAAATCTTTTAAAAAATCCCTTGCCACATCTTGTACACCCTTTTTAACTCAGCTATTTCGTAATATGTACTCCAGACCTGGGCGGGACCCCGGGATACCGGACCCCGACTTGCTTGGTGACTCCGGGACCCCGAATTGACTGGTGACCCCGCACTCCTGGAACCCCGGGGTCCCGCCCAGGTCTGATGTACTCACACCTTTCTTATATAATGTACTGCATATTCCTTTTTATACCATTTTTGTACGATAATTATGCCCTCCTCTTTACCGAACACTCTTTATTCTCTTCAAAAATTCAAGAATGCCGTACTCAACCTGTTTTCGGATTGAACCTCACAAATAATCCTCTCTCTCTCTCTCTACACACACAAAAACTCACCTTCATCTTCACCCGATTCGCCCGTTGTATCACTTGAGCAAAACCGTTCTCGTTCTCCTTTTCAAGGTTATCCATTTTTCCTCTCTGAACAATACACCCTTCCCCTCTGCTTCTCTCATCCTCACCATCAAATCCCCAAAATTCCATCCTTTTCAACAACTTGCGTCTCTCTCTCTCTCTCTCTTCCAACTCACACTGACGTTTCTCATTTTTTTATTTTCTTCTACCATCACCCTCTTAAATCCCCTACTGACGGCCTCATCGCAGGTATCACCACCACCTGCAGTGGCTACGGAACAGCAGGGGTCAAGGAGGAAAATTCCTATCCTGAAATGTATTATCTTCCCTACCCTGGAATGTTGCAGTAAAATTTCTGGGGAGGATATAATCCCCCCATCTACCCGGCTCCGCAGTCTATAACCACCATCATATCACCGATTTTTGGCCTAATCTGCGCCTCCTCCCCTAACATCGTCATCCATGGCTCCCATAATAGCCTCCTCTTGCATTCCCCTCTATATTTATTTATCCCTACCAAAAATAAAATCCAAATTGCCAACCAGGTAAAAAATTATAAATACAAAATGGTAATCAACACCGCCGCCGCCCAGGCTACCTCGCACTCTCTTACACAACCCAACTACCTGAACAAGTCGTTACAACAAAAAAATGCATCTTAAAAAATAATCTTGCTGCTGTATTTTTTTTTCGCTAACTATTGTTCACTCACTCATTTTCCCCATAAAAATTAAAGTATAACTATAATTATTAAAAAGGACAGGTTTTTGGTGGCTTGATAGTAGAAGCAGGCGAGGAGGATGATAAGCACTTGGAGAGCTACCACGCGGAAAGGATATTCGGTAATACCTACCGAGAGAGAGAGAGAGTGAAACAGCGACCTTTTTACAAAATGCATTTTTTTGTGCCGAGGAATAAAAATAATGAATGGTGTTTATGCTCGCGATGATAATGATGATGATGACGATAATGCACTGAAGTAGCCTTGTAGCCTTTCTGCATCTCACGTCAAGGAAAACCATGATCACAATTGACGACGACCCTTTTCTACAATTTCTTCACCATCTCAACACTGGCTGCCCAAGCGCGTAGCTAGCTCAAGAATTTGGGGGAGGCACAACATGATAAAAATTAAGATAATGAAGCGGATATGCGCGGGGCGGAAAAAAATTCTGGGATAGTTCTTCAAAATTTCCATTTTGAGTATCAATTTACGGAAAAGCAGAGGGGTCAAAATATCGTAAAAATTACGTCGTAAGGTTAAATTCTCAAAATTTGAGGTATTCAGCGCAGCTCTCGTATTTTCCTCATCTTAATTTTTTTTTCTGTGCGCTGACCATTTGGGGGACGTGCCCCATATTAATTGTTTTTTTTCTGTGCGCTGACCATTTGGGGGACGTGCCCCCGGTGCCCCCTACCTACGCCGGTGCTGGCTGCTGCTGTGGTGATAGGAGAAGATGAAGGGTAATTGGGGGAGAGAGCGAGATAGTGTGTGCTGGGCTGCAAGGAATGGTGCAGCAGGATGATGATGACGATGCATTTTTAGAGAAAGATAAGACGCACTACACGTGTGTGTATTTGCGTTTTCAAGGACATTACACTTTGTGACCCTGTGCATAGGAGAGTGCTTTGTGACCTTGCAAGGAAACCGGCTTTAAGTACCTCCAACCAGAAATGGATCTATTTTGGTGCCATCATCATCACAACAGGTGCGGGAGGGTCGACGGAAACCCAAAGTAAAAATGGGAATGGGATCACTGTATTATTGCTTGTAGAGTAGTTGACATTAAAATGAGGGACCAGAAAGGATTTTTTGGTTTCTCCACCAACCTCAGTTGCTGCGGAACAGGGGCGGTCGAGGGGGACAACCCTATCCTGTAATGTTAAAGTAAAATTTCAGGGGGATAAAGGTTTGATCCCCCTATCCCCCTGGGTTCCGTAGCCTATGACCGAACTACATATACTACTGCATGCACTCACCACTCCCAATCTGTGATAAAAATAGTGCTACCTGCTACGCGCATTCCTGAAATGCAATAAAAAATTGATATTGATGATAAACAAGTTGGAGGAAAATGATAACGAAAAGTAATAATTATCAATTATGATCATGATCACCCCTCGCCCCCTCATTAATGGCTTGTTTTTTTCCTAATTAAAGACCCCCCTGGGTTCCGTAGCCTATGACCGAACTATACTACTGCATGCACTCACCACTCCCAATCTGTGATAAAAAATAGTGCTACCTGCTACGCGCATTCCTGAAATGCAATAAACAATTGATATTGATGACAAACAAGTTGGAGGAAAATGATAACAAAGAATAATAATTATCAATTATGATCATGATCACCCCTCGCCCCCTCATTAATGGCTTGTTTTTTTCCTAATTAAAGATTGACTGACTGTGTGTGTGTGTGTAAGCACAGTATGACCAAGATAAGCACCAACGACGAAAGCGCTATTCATTTCTCCAGGATGGAATGTTTTTTTCCTCGTTTGGGTGCTCCACAAAAAAAATTGAATAAACGGGATAGACACGAGTGACCCAGCAACAGGAGCAGAGATTCAGAGATGTTCATCATCATCATATCATCATGGTTGTTGTTTGAATTGCCATCGTCGTCACACATCGGACCATCTTTTCTGTTTATTTTTGACATTGCTCGCGTCATCATAATAATAATAATCACTGTTGCTTATCGGTTTTTATCCAAATTCCACAAAATAGCGACACACAACTGAAATCCAAATAAAATGAATGCTCTCCAGCTTATCTTCAGAGAAGGAAACAATTCCAGCGAAAAGTTGAATGAAAAAAAGAAGAGAAAAATGAATGATTTTTTTTCAAACGAGAATATGAGTCGCTTTTGGGGTTGTTCACTGTACACGACATACGGCGTTTAGCTTATCTCAGCTTTAGAGATGATTATGATAAATGATAACGTTCAACCTTCCATGATTTCCGTGACCTTCGGGTGTTTTCTCAGTTATGAACAAGTTGAAGTTGGGATACGGGGATAATGAACGACCCCTTTGTCCACTCTATGGAGATGGATGGGTGAATGCACTGGCCAATTCCACTATCTGGTCATTCATTATTATTATTATTAATTTTTTGCTGAAGCAGCCATGAAGACTACGGGGCTTCTTCCCAGAGAGGGACACCAAGTAGTAGCATATATATGGAGCAAGGCTAAACGTGTCACCATCGTCATTATCATCATCTTGGTCGTCGTCGTCGTCATTTTATAGGGGAGAAGCAAGATTTAAAAGACAAACGAAATGAGGAGCAAGCGAGCAAGATGAAAGGAATGGGAGCGTTCTAGATATTGTACTGCTGCTGCTGTTTATGTATTGGGTCAAGTCTTCACACCAAGATAACCTGGTACACAGCCAAAACTGGAATCATAAAAAAAGACAACAACAACGAGTGCTACTACCACCATCACCAATCCGATTGTAATGATAAGGCAATCCGACTGCAGATAACACCGCACCTGGCGCCACCCTCTCTCTGCATCCTACCCAGGTTATCACCGAGAACCAGTGTCTGTGTGCCAAAGCGTCCAAGATAACCCCACCTTTCCCCCAAAAAAATTAAGGAATCCTTCCTCCTCTCATGCCCTACAACCACCTTATCATCTTTCCCCTTCCTTCCAATTTGACTCCATCTCTCCCAATTTAAACGACAAAACAAAAAATTCTGACGTAACAACAAAATTAGCTTTTGACGCCACCATGTCGCGTCGGGTGACGCCACACACAGCACTCCTATTACAACACATGGTCAGCCACAACAAAACAATAACAGTCTCTCAGAGAGAAAAATAAATTTCTTACGGCGAAGATCAGAGAAAAAAAAATCTGTTTACGTGTCAGTGTCATTGGATGGTAGGGAGTCAAGTGGAGAGAGAGAGAGAAGAAAAATTGCAAAATACTTGACAGCGTGCAAAAATGCAAAACAAACTTTTTTTGCACACGCTATCCACAACTTACACAACAACAACGCGATCGTATCATCATCATCATCATTGGCCATCGTACGAAAACACACACCTGTTTCGCAGCTTATCTCTCTCTCTGTGTGCAGCGTGATTGCGATGATGATGAGGATACCATGTCCCAGAGAGATACAGATAGGAGGTTTGAGAGAGGTTGTTCTTGTTTTCCTCCCTTTTGAATGGTTGATTTTGGTGGTGTGTCCAACACGACGAGCAGAGGAGAGAGAAAAACGAACGCTTCATCTCTCTATCCTCACCACATTGTCCCTCTTGAACGACCCCTCTCTCTCTCTCTCTCTGGCATCCCAACTTGACATTTTATTATTTTGCAGAATTACCTAATAATCTGCACATCGCTGTAAATATTGACCAGTGACCAGAGAGAGAGAGAGAGAGAGGGGGGTTATTGGCTATTGACCACTCTGTAGATTTTAAGATAAGCTCCAGGACTCCTCCAAAATACGGAGAGGAAGATTTTTAAAATGATGCCTCATCTGCCTCAAGAACTGTGCGGAATTCCTGGGTTTTTTGGCGATGACGATGATGATAATGCTCGTGGCATCCCTCTCTGATGTCAACCCGTGTACCTGTTTTTCTGTTGTTGATGTTGTTGTTCAATAGAAAACGTAACAATCACGTAACCTTGTCACTCTTCATCATCGTCATCCTGGTGGTGGTGAGCATCTCAGAAGTTTTGTTCGTTTCGACTTGACTCCACTTTTGAGTAGTAGTCGCAGCAGTGGTAGGGGTGAGCCAAGTCAACAATTTCATATGCAAATGAATCTAGCCCTCCTTTAAAAAACAAGCTGACGTATAATAATCGCTTCTCTCTGGCGCTTATCAATTATTCATCATCATTCCAATCTCGCTTCTCTTTTTCAAGCGCACGTATTCATCATCGAGATTGCTCATAAATAATAGGTGGTCAGCTAAGAGGAATAGATAGGCTAACAACCACTTTTTTTGCTGTCAGCCCCGGTCGTCCTGCTACTGCTGCCATTGGTCAATCCAGGTGGTGTGAAGCATTTGAGCCAATCCTCACCTGGTTCACGGTTGTCGTCATCCGCAGAGGTAGATGCAGAGAGAGAAAGAATAGAATATTTAATCAACTAATCATTGTCGAGTGGGGAATAAAACAACAAAAACAACAACAACAACAACAACAGCAGCAGTGATGATGATGATGATGCCGACCAGTGAATTGGGCGCTGGGGTAAAAATTTGGCAAGGTAAGTGACAAGTAGAATGTGAGGAGGATAATAAAAATTGGAGGGGATAGCGAGGGGTTGAATTGGGAGTAGAGGGGATTTGGAGTGGCGCTGTGGTTTAAAAAGTTGTGTGTTAGGCGGGGGAGGGGTTGCCACTGATACCCATTTCAACTAACTGTGATCCCAACCGTTGAGTATCAGTAATGTTAGTAGCAATGAAATGACAATAAAGCGCAGCAACAAGCTAGGTAAATATGAACAGGAATATTACTTGGATAGCTGCACACCAAAATTTAAATGCACACTGCACACCACCACCATTCCAGATGCTGCCTTGTAAAAATTAAATACAGCTGGAACCAGACATACTAAAAAAATATAATTAGTAACAAATAAATATTGTTTGCTTATTAAACTCCTGTTAAATGATACTTAATTAATTGTAGTTTCATATTTAAAGTTTTTAATGTGAATAGTGTGTGGTGGTGTGCTGTTGTTGTGAGAAGATATGATGATGATGGATGAGAGATCCAGCAAAAGATAGAGAAGCGACTCAACTGCCTTTGCCTAGTCACAATCACAATCATGTATTCGCCCTGCAGTAGCCATTGAGTACGTAGTATGAAGAGGAGATTAGCTGGGGAAACTGAGACTCGCTTAAATTCATACCCCGGCAAAGTTACTTCTTTTTATGCTGTACTTTTTATGATGTTGTTGTTGTTGTCGTCTTCTACTCATGATCTCCTCTCCTCTCTCTCCTCTCATCTATTTATCATTTTACTTAAGTGACTTACTGTTTGTAGCAAGTGAAGTAACTGTTTTTGACTGAAAGTGAAAATTAATTAAAATTAATTTCTAACAAATTGTCAACTAGCCATGGTTAGAGCTAAAGTTAAGAGCAACGGGGAGAGGAGGAAAACGAGTCGTTTGAGATCCCAATCTAGTATATACGACTCATCGATGGAGGAGGATGAGGAGGAGGAAGATGATGTTCAAGATGTACCCTCCGTGCACAGTTTCCTTTCGAGTGTGAGACGGCACAAGGCCAGTAATGTGAGTAGAAGTCATAGTTTCTCCAGTTTCATGGGAGCGGTAGGCACTGACTTGTTCCACTCAGCGCCGCCCTATTTTAACCCTGTGGGGTCATTGAAACGACTCCAGAAAGTGATTGAAATGGTAAGGATTTTTTAGGGGGAGGTTATAACGATGGGAAGAATTAACTACGTTAGTTTAATTGTTTTAATATTTTAGTGATTTATTGTTAACTTCATCTTTCTTTTACCATAGGCAGAGATGATGGGGAATGACGATGACCAAGTGGTAGATCTGGATCAGATGGCGTCCGGGAATGTGCGGTATATGGGTTTCAGCAAGGAAGTACGTGGTACGTAGTCAAGTTTAAAAATGAAACGGTAGTTGGAGGTTAGAAAAATGATCAAGTGTATGGAAGACGTGTCACTTTTCCTTTTTTGTGTGTAGTGAAGGTAGACGAGTTAGTTGAACAAAAGCGGCCGGAGGAGACGTTCAAGTTGGAGGAATCTGTATCAAAAGTGGTAGCAAGTGTTGAGAAGGGCGCGGAGGTGAAGGTGGAGGATGATGATGATGTACAATTTGTGGCTGTGGTTAAAATCGAAAGAGTCAGTCCCCCAAGTAGAAAGACTCGAGCATCGAAAAGACAGCAGCCGAGTGAACCCTCCTCCCCTACTCCGATTCGGAACTTATCCACTGCCGAACCGTCTCCAAAACGGAAACGACAAAAGGTGGACAAGAATATGTGCAAAATAGTGATGATGCCTCCCTTAGAATCCTGTCAAGTAGCGCACCCGAAAGGGGTCCCCTACAGTCATCCTACTTTCCACATCCGACGCGAGGATTCCTCTAAGATACTACAACCGTTGTCGAAGGTTGGTTCCCGAGGAAATTATCCCGACACTTTTTTCATTCCCACCGCCAAAAAGTCAAAATTGTGGAAGGACAAGGAAAAGGCGCGTTGTGGGCGTCGGCAGCCGTACATTTTTTTAAGATAACTTACTCCGAATCACTTTTAGTACGTCTTTTTAAAGTCCATTAACCTCTATGCATGCATTTTCTTGTTCCGAGCGGTAGTTGTAAATAAATATTGTCTCAAGTTTGACAATTTTTTTCACTTTTTGTAATATCAAATAATTACATAAAAATAAAATAATAACGTTAAAAAAATGTACACCGTATTTAATTATTTATGTGCAGGCGATAATTTAACCGTAGTCTTTTAAGTACTCTTGTTATGGAATATTTCCTTTTGTATTGAATTCGGAATAATGATTAGGAAAATGCTCTATTTGCACCATTCCCTGATGCCAATTTATTTATATTATTTTTGGCTTGATGTAATTTTGTTCTCCAAATTAATATTATTATTGAGATAATTAGATGAAAGATTTTTTAATTGAAGTAATTACGCAACACACACAACAAATTACGTGATAATATGTAAAAATTACACTAATCAGTAATCATGTATTATATTTTAAAGTAAACGAAATAATAAACTATACGGAGAGAGCAGGAGAGTTTAAAGTGAAAACAGTTTTCTTTTTATTCCTTCTTAAAAATCTTACAATATTATTATTCCTCACGTGTGTTACTGACGTCATTGCAGAGAAGCCCATACTTAAATGCGCCTATAGTAAAGCTGCTAAAAAATCGCAAGTAAAAGATGAGCCAAAAACTGCAAATCAGACCACCATCTTAGCTGCTACATCTATGCATAAGCCTGAAAATGTGGTGACAACCAAAACCAAACGACCTGTGATACCTACCAGTGCGCTTGCTAATGGAAAGGGCACAGATAAATTGGAAAGTTGTCACAAAGAAAAGACAAACATTCATCACAGGTACTCGAAATGCTGAAGCTATCAAGTCAAGCAATACTACGACCAATACACGTTTTTGTCTCACGGTGCTCTCCAACTACAACGTGTAAAGATTTAGAGGACTACCTTACAACAGAGCACAAACTGGAATGTTTTATAAGTGGAGTTCCAGCCGGCAAAATTTAATACGTACACGTCCATTAGAGGGTTGCGCTGAGCCCGAAAAAAGTCCGAAGTCCGAGCCTGACAGGCTTTCGACGGGCTTTGGGTAGTTTTTTGTTTCTCGTCGGGCTCGGGCTTTGTTTTTTCTTATGTTGGATGCTTCGGGCTTCGGTCGGGCTTTGTTTTTACAAAAGCCCGAATTGATACCCGAAATAATCAAAA
>JAHZNB010006143.1:0-10928 GCA_027744295.1 Callyntrura guangdongensis
ATACATGTCGTGCTTGAGGGTAAAACGTGAAACTTTTTCGGAAGAAATGACATTGTATTTTTTGCGCAGATAACAAACACCGCGACACCGACACCATTGTCCTGAGAACGGTATTTGTTTTTTTACCTATTCACGCAACCTCTATACGAGAAGACGTTTGGGTATGAACTATACGTGTACTTTTATTGTCTTGCTCTCTTTCTGTCTCTTTTATTTACTTGAAATGTCACGACAAAGGCCGTCAAGACCAGTCGTTTCATTACATACTGGTCAAATTGCTACTAAACTAGAAGGGTGATACCAAGAGACGTTACCATTTTCAATTTTGTCAAACATGAAAAAAGATTTTTCGATTATCATTTTGATCGTGTTAAAATAACTGGATTTGTTTTAATTTGCCAGCCCCCACAAAAACTGTGCTGCTTGATGTTCTAGTTCTGATTTTTTATAGCAGCAACGGTAAAAAAATATCCTCACACGAATAACTAGAGAGGCACGAGTCAGCTCAGTTATTAGATACGGGGCTAATTAGATCAAAGAAAATGTGGAGCAAAAAATAACGGCGGAACTTTTAAAAAAAGGAGAATGCATGAGCGACTTTTAATAATCTTTAAAGCTGTTGTTGTAATTGACTTTTTCTTACACGCCAAAAATATTTAAATTAGTTGCATCTGATTTTTATTTCATGTTGTTGTGAATATTAATGAATTTCGGTATAAAATAATGATTCACATTTTATACAGTACATCCCTCCCTTTCTGCATTCAATACAGTGATTCGGCACCTCCTTTTATTCTGCGTTACAAAATGCGGTCAACCACCGCACGCACTCGACGACTACGTCATCACATGCGTACCTAAGGAGAAGAATGTGTACGAGGACGCCGCAAAAACACGCAGTTTTACGACCTGCCACTGAACATCACAAAATGACAACAAAGTGAGATCCTTTTAAACATCTTAAAATGTTTAAAACTTGCAACGCAAGTGCGCTTCATTTCTTTATTGTGTAGAATTAAATGGTGATGAGTGAATTTGCCTCATAAAAATGCCTACTTGTCATTTCCGCTCATTACATCGCACCACATAGGTATATTTCTTACTTTATTGCTAGCTGTTTCTGGGTTGGGCTCATCTCTCTTGATGGAATGGAGTACCCTCTTACACAAAGATTTGATATTGTGAAGCTTCCTGCATTGCATCTAAGGGCATAATGAGGGGAACCAAAGCTGCTGAGCCGGTGAGTGGCAATAGTTACATTTGTAGTCAAATGAAAGGTGGGAAGTTATTACGATTTCACAGACAAAACGAGAAACAAAATATTTTGATTTGTTTTTGTATTTCAGCATTAGTACTCGTCACATAAATATATTATAGGTATGTATCAGCAATGCCACTATCCCCCTGGGCAAATATCATTTGAAAACACAAAACAAACTGTAACAAAAGTTTGCATTCCGGTGAAAAATTTCTTGTACTTTTACTACTTGTCTTTTATTTATTTATGAATGTGCTCGCTCTCCATTTTCCGTTCTCAATGAGTTAATTTCCCAAGACTATAGCCAGTCGAGTTGAGGATTTAATCAAAATTTTAAAAGTGTTTCTGTGCCTAGCTCTACATGGGGTACATTGTAGGTTCTCTGTTACTGTGACAGTTCGGTAGACATCAGCCCAGCATCATCATCATCATCATCATCACTGAGTTTTGCTGACTGGTTAAATTAAAAAGAGCGACGCTACAACACGGCTGTTAAGCTTGTTTCATGCTACCTTTCAAATCACTTAATTTATTTAATCTCCTTCCTCCTTTGGTTTTTCAAAAGTAGCAGGGTAGTTTTCCACTTGAACAAGTGGCAATAATATACTGTCCGCTCTTTGGCTTGACACAACTGTAAAGTATTGTTAATTGAATGGTTTAAATGAATTTGTTCCTTTCTATCATTCATTATATTGCATTTCAGTATTGTGGTGACTGTATAAAAAGGGGTTTTAGACTCTGCTGCTGGCATGCTGGTTCTAGTTAAAACGAAGAATGATTGAAGGTGGAAAAATATGATTACCTACTTTAAACTCAGCTAGTCATTATCTTCTCATCATTACCATTAAAAGTTGATTGTTTATGTCATTCAAAAAATCAGACGAAAATTAGCATCAAGACGAGGAGCAACGTGAATACAGTGGGGCGAAATAAAGCTAGAGAAAAAGTTTTGTTTGACGAATAAAAGCTACTACTTGGCTGCCTTTTATCGCTCTCTCTGTGTGTGGTATGGCGTGGTGGTAGATGACGATGACGATGATGAGGGGCTGCTGATATAACGTTTTTTTGCTTTTGTTTAACAATTTTAGCTGTCACAATTTCATCAGAGGAAAATGAACAAACTACATGGTGGCAAGAATAATATAGCGAAACCAAGGCAGTTGGAGGCAGGAGGGGGTTCTAATACAATTCTGCTTCACCCAACAGTAGTCAATCATCATTACACGTTAGCATATCTTTTCTAAAAGCTTGTTATCGCAAACTGCATCCATAATATTTAGAAGTGGTAGGAGTGAGTAGCTGCATTGCGTGTACACTCTGTGATTGCAGAACGATTATAACATTCCGATGGAAACAGCAAAGCAAGCTTTCTATAATCACTATACCATAATTGTATATCTGCTATGTGGAAGACGAAAATCGGAAAATCCTGAAGTATAACCCAAGGCCATGGAAATACATTACACATTCATTATTGAAATACGAACTTTATTGTTCGTATATAAAGTTAAAGTTAAGAAAGTTCGTATTTCAATAATATGTAATGTATTTTCATAACCTACCCAAGGTTGTTAACATATAACTATAGAACCATGATACCAATACCTATTATTGGTATCATCATGGTTCTATAGTTATATGTTAACAACCTAGAACCTACCTATTGATCGTTTTTTTGAATGCAGCGAAACAATATTTATGGCGTTGAAGCTACAAAAAATTCAAATTGAATCAGTAAAGGCAAGAAATTCGGTAAACCTTTATAAATCTCTCTACAAAAACTATTTTAAATTTCGGAAATCATTTCCATGCTAGGTAAACGACATGCTTCGATAATTTACTATTTATTCACATATGGGTGGATTGTCATTTTGGGTGCTGTCGGTAAAAGTAAAAACGATTCTCTGGTCTGGCGTACCCACAAGATTATATTCTTTAAAGTACGAAGAAACAGACGCTGGTAAATAGTGATTTATAATTGGCAACCATTTCAAATGGTCAATCCAAATTTTCCTCACTTGACATCTCGCACAAGTCACATTATTCACGGATCACATTAGGAAACGAAACAATACTAAATTGTATTATTTTTTATCTCTGGCATTGTGAAAACACTAAAGGTTTGATGCCAAAATGATAATATAGTTCCGGCAGTCGTGCCTTGCACTGTAACAACTTAAAAACATAACAATTCAATTTATGTTGATGTGTCTAATAGAGGAATGCGCACTCAGTTTCTTTCATTTTGTTGTTGTGCTGCTGACTGCCACCATCAACCATCCCTCTTTTTCTTTCGCTGCGTTTTGTGTCTGCATAGAGCTTCCAACAACAGCTACGCACACGACACAGGGCCGTGCCCACCCTTTCAAAATGACAATGTAAGTAAAAAGGACTGTAAATCATCGTCATGTTTAACTCTCTCAAGAAAGAAAAGCAGCAACAGCATAACACGTGCTCTGCTTAGATTTCCTTTTAGCAGAGAGTAGAGAACACAATCTTCTTCCCATATTTTTCAAGATAAATCATTTCAGTGCTGCTGATGCCGTTGCAAATGAGAAAATGTTTGCAGATTATCAGCAATGCAGACAAAGATATTTTACAGCGTCTACTTTATTCTCTCTTCTAAAAAATAATGAGCACCTTAAGACAAACAGAAAAACATTGCAAACCTCATTGCTTTAGATTTTTATTTTGTTTATCTGCATAAAACAAAACATGGGGGTCGTTCATAGATTACTCATATGCCTGATGCCAAACACTTAAGGTCCTGTTAGAAGGATATGGATTAGTACCAAAATGATAACAGATTAGATTATCTTTGAACATTCCCCCAACCTGACCCAAAAGCGCTTTTTTAAAGTTACACGTTTTGTGCATAAAGTAAACTTGCATAACACCTTTTCATAACCCGTATCCTGTCAAGTTCTATCACGTAATGTCCGCCTTTTCTTTATGTAATGGGCTGTTTTTCTTCTCCCTGGGCACATCTTTGGGGCACTTTATTTCTCTGTAGGGATCCATGATTTGCAATCAAGTCAACACAAAAATAAAAAACAACAAGACATACAAAAACAACCGTAATCTGTCGGAAAAAACTGCTTAGGATGACAAGATGAAAAAGTCTCTAGTCTGAAAGAATTGCAGGCGTGTAATACCACTCTATTGACTATATTGCAGAGTCAACACAAAAGTGACTTCCATAAGACCGCGGTGTAAGCAGGTAAACAGGATGTGGGCCGTAGGCATTTTTTTATTATCCTGTCACTGAATACGAGCTAGTTTGGCAAAATAAATTATAAAATATCTTTCTTTGCCTAAAACTGCAACCGGAATAAGTTGACTTTGATGTGAGCAAATATAACGACCTGTTAGTACAATGGGCTATACCTGCACCTGCACGCTATACCTGACAATATTTTACTGGTTCGGTAGCTCATAATAACAAACTCGGAAAAACGAAGAAAACGATTGATTACACTCATCATTATATTAGCATGTACAACAAACCATGATTTCGGTATCACGTCGTAAAATCTGATAATGATAGCGCCGCATGCAAGCGAAATATAGGTATAGGTAAAGGAAAAACTGGCATTGCCGCAAATGAATAAACTTTGCGTAAAATATAATAGGAATAGTTTGTTGAGCGCGACTCTGGGTGTGTGTACAAAGTTGTTTGCGATTTTCACTAGTTATATCACAGTCGGTTTCCTGCAGAATCCTCCTCTTTGTCCGGATGTTTTTTCATGGTAGGTTGTAGGAAATACGACGGAGAAGAAGTTTGCAATTGGTTGCATGATTTTGTGTACACTACTGTGTTAATATTAAAGGGATTACAACAGTCATGCCGTTAGTTTCTTGTTTTTCTGCTACAGTATTTTGATCGTTAGCTGGGTTACTCGGCGTGAGCGTGAACCGTTTCGAGAAAGGCGAGCGAGGGAATATTTTATGGAGTGTGGTTCATGATGATGATAAACTTGAAGAACCATGCTGGTCCGATAGTCTATGATATGTATGTATAAACATACTAGTTTCGTTTGTTTATGGAACTGAAGAAAATGAACTGCATATACATATGTTGTTGACCATGTTGACGATGACCACTGTTTGTATGTTAAATGTAAGTATATGTAACCACCAGCAGGCAGAAATAAATCTTTTGCCAATTTGTTGCCTAAATAATCTCCATCTCGATTAGACTTACTCGTCAACGCGCTTTGTTCAATTCAGGGCAATCATCCATCTCTTCTGGCAATAAGCCCTCACTTGGTCGAGTAACTGAAGTAAATCCCACCATGTAATAAGCATGGAACAACTACTGTTGCTGGTAACACAGTAGTTCGCAGCGAGCGCCAGCAATGAATTTATTATTTTATTCAAGTAAACCATGTGCAAACTGAGTTCGTCCGCCCAGATAAAAAATAAATTTAAATACATCCCTAATAATAATTATACTACATACGATATACGCAACAATTTCTGTCGAAATACTTGCCCACATGAATACGCCTCAGAGAGAAACAAACGAAATGATGATTGCAGTAATGAACTGATGACGGCGGCGGTTAGGATGTGGAAATAAAATCGAATAAATGTAATATTTAGAATGTTCATGATCATATGATGATGGTACGTACTACGTAGGACGTAGTTCTTCGTATGTGAGTGTGGCGACAAAAGAGAAAATTAGAAAACGTATAATAGAGTGGATATACAAACAGCTGGGAGAAATCGCATTTTTTAGCAAAAAAAAGGAATTTTCCATTTTCTTTATACAACAGTCTCGTTCTTGATTACCTCATTCTATATGCATTTTTAAGTTAATAAACATCTACGAAAATGTCTATATAAGAAAACATGGCGGTGACTGTAATCTCTATTTTTATCGAATGCCAACTACATCATCCAAATTATCATCAATGTCGATTCTATTGCTTACAGTCCCACAGCCGTAACAAAGTATTATGTCTCCTTGTGAAATAGTAATAGTATACCCGCTTTCCCATATTTATTCGCTTGTTCTCGCTTGAGAATGAAGGTACCACTCGCTCGACAGATTTTCCCTTTCCCACAGAAAAGCTATTATTTACAATACCTACCCATTTCACTACTACTGTTCCGAAAGACTGTCTGCTGAGAATCGCTGTTCATTTTCATCTTCATTTATATTCCATTCAGTGCACTAATATGACTACTGTGTGTGGTCGCTGTAGTGGCTAAATAGTGTGCGTAAAGTAATGATGATCATTATGTGGAGTATATCTAAACGCATTTGTGTTAACAACTCACACATCATTTTACACCTGAATACGCCCACAGCCTTCACTCGCATTTACCTAATGATTTTAGTGTATGTTTCATTTACTAATTTGCATGTTCTATTTTGGTCCATTTCCCACGGAAAACCAGTTTCCGCCCGCTGCCATATTTCACTGGCCTAATGTGCAGACATGACACACTTATGTTTACTGTTTACATAATTCAGTTGAGAAGGCTTACGTTAAAAACGACGTATATATACACGTTTTGTCCATCCGGACAGTAATGCCCACATCCTCAGCCAGCAGCATCATCTACACATTACTTTATGCAATTTCGCCATGATTGTATTGTGGTTCCTTGAGAATGTGACATGTATTGGTTCAAAGTAAGTTGTGTAACAAAATGGTTTTCTTTGATCAACGGTTTATGTGTTTGAGTAGCCTCTCGGAGCGTTTCACTGTGTACGAAACTACGAACGGATTTAATCAGAAAAATGGCTACTAACAGAACAAAATTCACCGCCGTCTTTTTCCACCGGTCCTACCGAATACATCAGCCTGGAGAGATAGCATAGCCGAAATCATGCAAACAACGTTAAATCTCTCTGCACCCAGCAGTCATTATTATGGGAGGATTTTAGGTAGCGGAAAATGCAGGCGAGAGGATTACGCTTTGTCACTTAATTTAATAATGCATGCTCATGTAAATGTTCCGCGCCCATTTTGTTGGTTTTACTTAGATATTATTACTTAAGGCTATTCTAGTAGATTTCTGCATAATTATATCATCATAAAAAGGGTGAGAATACTATGTTGAATATTCACATTCAGCAAGTAGTAATAGTAATATTGTATACATGGTACCAGTTACAAGTTACAGTTTTGTCCCGTTTGTCTGTTTTAGGCACAGAGAGTGAAACAAGACATTTTTTAGACCGAAAATCTTAATATCCAGGAAAATTGTGTATTGTTATACAATCAAATGTGCTATTTTGTTCAATACAACTTGTTATTTAGGCACTAATAATTTTCCTCCATCGGGTCCGTAGGTCCGTCAGCACGATTAGTCTTGAAGTAATGAAGGGAAAGGATTTTTGAAATTCTGTTTTCGCCAATCGTAATGATCAATAGCTCGGACGAGTTCGAAGATGGGCATTTGGGGTTTTCCCCCTTGGGGGTCAAACCTGCTGGGTAGTTTGGCTGACTTTAAATGTTCCACACCACATTTGATGTCATCTGTCAGTTTATCAACCTACTATTAAACATTATTTTAAGTAATTTTATCTAATCGACTAATCGACGTTATACATTCGCTACTTACATTATACACATGTGATATCNGACTAATCGACGTTTTACATTCGCTACTTACATTATACACATGTGATATCTGTACTGCACAACAGAAGAAAAATTTGCATCTGGCATCTGTCTTATATATTACTAAACAAAAAAACCTATATGCGTACTTGTGTCGAACAACCGTTTAAACGAAAAAATGGTCATGTCGTGAATTTTTATTTCATCATCAAGTGGAACGGCCAAAAACCACATTTATAACCAGAGAATCTAATATGTACGTACACAAAATCAACAAACAGGCACCATCTTAAACAAATGTAGTGGGTGTAACGTAATGAAGTTGTTACTTTTACGGTTAAAGTCATTTCTGCTCTGTTATCAACACATCACAGAAAAAACACTCATAGTAAACAAGGTGTATAATTTTAGGAAACTAGAGACTAGAGGAGATAAGATTACATACGGTACAAAGGGTCTGAATTTATAACTTGCTACACAAACATCGTATCAACAAAAACATAATATACGTATTAGATTTTTTTCTCCTGAAAATATCACGATGAATTACCATGTAATATGCAAGCGAACAAGGCTTTGTGTAGGAACAGCAATAATAATAATGCAGCGATAATGAAACCGAAACTTCATCATTTCGATAAGATCGCCAACATGACGATCATCTTTATAAAAAGCTAGCATTTTCACGTCGTATCAGCATCATACACACAACAAAAATGTAATAAGATGGAGATGAACAAACACGGCTCAATAAATAAGCTTTATTTTGTACTTGTAATAATTTACACTTGCTCGACTCATACAAATAACCCACCATTATTAGATTTCTCCCCTTATGTTGTACACGCTTCGCATTTGAAACTTGAAACGCTCGTTACTGGGATGATTGTCTGGCTCTCTTTTATTGAACTGTCATAAAAGATTACAATTTTGGACCCAAATTAGTTAGATTTTTAGCTTGTTGTATTATACTGAAGAAAATCGTAAGCAACGACAGCAAAATACGTGAGAAAGCGTAGAAAAGTGATAAGAAAATCTGAAAAAGGGAAGGGAAAGAATAAAATTATGCTTATTATTTTTTCTTGTACACAGAAATGTGTATGCATGAAAACACAAATACACGCGTATTAAAAAGGAAAAACAAGATGAATTTCTTATGAATTTTCCACTAAGCTGTTATTCTGTTATCCATCTCTCGCGATTACTCACTCGGGAGAATGAAAAAATTGTGTGTGTGAAGACTGAAGACACAAAAGCTCGACGTGTGAATGAAGAAAATAATTCTGGAGAAGAATAGTAAGCAATCGAGCTAAGTCCCTAAATCACATGCAAAACAGGCTGGAAAGATGATGATGATCATCATCAGCACTATCATCACGAAGAGGAAACGACGGTATTATACGATATTCAGGGAAAATCCTATTAAAGTGAATTTGGTGAGAGTAGCAACGTTTTAAAACTTTCAAGAGTTTAAGCCGTATTATACATGCCTCTTAAGTGCAGTGGAGATTGAATGCTGGAATGGTATGCAGGCATTAAAAATAATAACGGGTCTACGTGTGGACTGTGGACCTTCGTTTTTTCTCCGCAGTTTATTATGCTTCACTTCCTTTCGTTCCTGAAGTTACTTATAGAAAGCCATATCGTCAGATGGGTATTTACTTCCACAGATGAAGTGTTGTGGGTACCGTAATAGTATTAAAGTACCGAGTACATACATCTCTCATGCCGTGCCAGAATGCGAGAATGATTGACTTTATCATCCCCATCACATCCATATTTTCAACAGTCTCTACTCCCCACTACTATTTGCGCAGTATGGGCAAGCCCATTAGAAAACTGGGTAATATTTTTGGTCTGTCTATATGCATAGGCATTTCCTCAAACAAACTTTCATTTTTCTCTACTGATCAAACGTTCCAACAGTGTATTTTTTTGCAGAGAATTTACAAAGTGGAAAGTTTCGCTTCATCCAAAAATTTAGGTGTATGTCAAGAGATCATTATAAATCCTCTCACATATTTTCCCGCTGTTGACCCAATTCCAAGGTACACAGACAGAGAACGAGAGCGCGGTCTTTTGCAAATTATCTCTTTTCTGTCACTTTTATTTAGCATATCCCTGAAAGAGTTTTCTCAAACACCCCATATTTTCCAGGAAAGTTGGCATCATCACTCCTCATCGTTCATCGTCCTGTCATTTTTCTTTACTTATATATACTTTTCTCATCGATACTTCACGGCTTCACGCACTCCTTATCGAAATTCTCCTTATTATGAATTATATTAATGGTGAATCTTTCTCAGAAAGGTCAAACAAAGTAACGTTTATCATTCGACTTTTTTGGAAGACGATGCTGGGTGATTTTTTTAAAAGGAGAACGGTGAATCTTTCTCAGAAAGGTCAAACAAAGTAACGTTTATCATTCGACTTTTTTGGAAGACGATGCTGGGTGATTTTTTTAAAAGGAGTTACCCGGTACAGAAAAATCGTGACGTTAGCCTTTTCTTGAACGTTAAAAGTGCCATTCCGGTTTTATCAGTGTGGATTCCTTTCAGGGATGTAGTGGAGGAACATCTCCAATTACTGTAATAATCTACCCGGAAGCAACGCCAAGAACTTTTCCAAAATAAAGTGTATTGAACCTTTTGACTTTTGACACTTCGTCTCCGTTGAAAAGTTAATAAAAAGCTTCATTTCTTATGCGTATTGGGTCATGATGATGACACGTGCCCAAAAAGAAAAATTCTGCCACAGCAGCTTGTCATTTTATATGACAAGCCGTCCAATGAAGTAAGTCAGCAACACCGAGAGACATCGGAACAAGTGTTAGTGTGCACACGTTCCGGTTCACGATTGCCCACAAGGTCCAAATATCCCCTTTTCAATGCTGTCATTTATATTTCCTCGCGTAACCTTCCCTATATCTCTCTTGGGTACAACAAAAGTACAAAACTTGCTTCACGATACATTATACATTTTACTACTCTGCCCCAGCCGGGGATGTGTACAAAGGACATTAATGGAACTACTTTCCATTCTCCAATATTCCCTCAATATTTTTTTGACTGCGGGGTGGACTCAATAAA
>JAHZNB010006144.1:0-21287 GCA_027744295.1 Callyntrura guangdongensis
TCCAATGGCTGCATAAGCTGAAAACTTTATTGTATTAGCTTACAGTGTATAGCAAAAGAACAAAAAATGGAAGGTTAGCTACACGCACAAGGACGGAACGGATTACTACTAACTTTACAGCAAAAGGGGAAAATGAGAGCTTTTCATAATTAGATTACAATGTGCAGGGAATGAATCATCCTTCCTGTTTCGTTTCTCCCGATTTTTATCTCTTTTTGTACCCGGTGTGGAAATGACAGTGGTTGTACTAAGGGCACCGGACGGGTGGTTTTGGGATCGTGGTGAATTCGTGAAGCAGCAAAAAATAGAGTATACAGATAAGAGTTTGGTATGTGTACATTTTACTCGTGGTTGACTGCCTACTTTCTGGAACTGATGATTATAATAATTATATTGACGGTGTGTTGTGTCCGTTATTTTTATCCCTTTTGTGCGTCGTTATCTTGTCATAAACACCAGAAAAAAGTTGGAGGTAAAATATACAGGCTCACCACAATGAGTACATAATTACATATAATATGTGACTACATGAAACTATATAGTACATATGTAAGTTTAAGTACTTTATGCTTTTGAGAGAACGAGACAGCTAAGTTGAGACAAAGTGATCAAAGGATGAACAAAAAATATGGTGTTATGATGATAGTACACATAAATATGGGTAGAATTTCCGACTGCCGTTCCTTCTTCCATACAAAGTATATTTCTAGTTTGTTGTTGAACGGAGAACAAAAATGATGATGGTGCTGTTTATAAACTTTTCCCGCATGTCCAAAACTATCAACTAGACAAAATCTATCCAACTATCAATTTGCTGTTATCCTGTCATTCCTTAAATGATCAATTTTGTGTTGCCCTCAAAAGTGCAAAATGTACGCTTGTCAAGATAAATGATGCAGTATCTTGTAAGCACTCTCTCCCTTTTTCTTTCCGGATTCAGCGTACAATGATGAGATGATGTGATCCTACCGACCTAAAAATGTACATTATCACAAGGCAACAGTAGCATCTTCTTTCTGTGGAACACACAGGCTGTCAATCTGCCCGCAGGATCTTTGCTACAATTTGGTCGGATTGGTAGAACCAGCGAAATATAATCGGAAGCTTTTATTTTGAGAGGTTTTCTTGTAACACGTCATAACATGATTTTATAATGTGATTTCGAGTTTGATCTTATCGATATTTAATATATTTTCTGTCAATTTCAATATGGTGATGGAAAAGCACCACTTTTTAGTTTATCTTGACTTGTCTGCCGGGGGAGCTAAGGTAAAAACGAATCTGCTACTTGGAGCTTTGTGCCGTTTAGTACAGATACTTACACATGAACACTGACTGAATATTATCAAGTATCTTGGATCCCCTCACTCTCAGCCAGTTTTGAAAGGGGTAGTTTTGAATTTCCTTCTTATTCGTAGTAGGTGACATTGTGTAGCGAGCATATTACCTACTACAATTGTAAACGCTACTCCTATTCCCATACTTACAACCAAATATGGCGGATAGGGTCATGCAGGATCATACAAAATATCAACTAGGATGTGTATGGTGTAAAGTCAAAAAACATTTTACTCTTTTCCCCTTCCCACTTCAAAGTAAAAGAAGAAAAGTGTAATACAAGTACTCCCTTTTAACTTATCAGCAATTCAAGTGGATTTTTTACAAAGCCCGTTTGTGTGTCTCGAGTGTTGTTCCTTCTCTCTGAGCCAGCGGCTTTTTACAACCAAACACTCCATCATGTACTACTTGTATAGCAGTACTGATATATTGAAGGACAGGTAAAAGTTAAAAAGTCAAGTTTGTGACCGTAGAAACAGGCTTCTTCACTCAACCCGGTACACTTGTTGTTGCTCCTGGAGCAATAATTCGTGAAAAAGAGAACACAATAACAACAATGCTTTCTGAAATCGGCAAAATAGTCGGGAAAAATTGAAGTAGAAAAGAAACGAAGACAGGGAGAGAGATGTTGATTGTACGTACATTTTGTGTATATTTCCAAATGCGAAGTGGCAGACAACGAAAGTGTAGTTTTTTTTTCGTGTGAGAACTGTTGTGGTTGTTCACAATCTGTTTCCTTATTTAGTCATTGTATTCTCATCTGGTATACCTCGTACAGTGCTGTTGCAACGTTTATGTTTCAAAATGTTTATGAGTCATGTTCAAAATTTCATTTTGGGTGGGGTTCCATTTTCCCTCACTCCTTGTATTGTTGTTGTTGATGATGACAACGATGCCGTTTTTGTTGTTGTTATGATGTCGATGTTGCCTTGAAAGGTATTCTTGTTCTCTGAAAGTTCTCTGGTGGTAGTCGCAATCGAGGTGGAAATATACAGATCAGAAGAGAGTCTCAAGTATGTACATGTATATATGAAACGACACACAAATATTCACAAGGTTGTGGAGTATATAGTTTTTCGAATCCTCCCTCTTTCTTCGTAATAAACCCGCACTACAAAGTGGAGGTCGTGCTTTTACTGCCGAGAACCAGCAGTCGAAGTAGTAATAATAATAAAGGTGTGCTTAATATCTTTCTGCGTTAGGAGCTTCTGGAAGCAGTAAGGAGTATACGCAGCTCCTTTATCACTGACGATCATTGGCGGTAGCAGTGATGAGCTGCTGCGTGATAGATTTTGGGGAAATGGTGATGATCATCATCATTATGAACATCATTGCGAGAAATGAGTCTTTTCTTCTTCTACGCTGCTTTGATGATGCATGCAAGTCGAAATGAGTTTTTTTGGGATGGAGACTGCAGAGAGAGAGATAGCAAGCTGGGCTGAACAAAAAGGGTATGATTGCTCTTCTCATCATCAACATCGTCCTCATGGTTATTACAGAAAAGAACTAACAACGCGAACCTACATCCCTCTAATACCTTTGCCACATAATAATAATTTCACTTTGAGCTGTTTTCCTCATATTTGTACGAAAGTGGAATTGGAATGAAATGTATACCAAACTTCCTACACAATCTTCTGTTATTACGCAGATGAAAAGCTTTTCATCTAGTCATGATTTTACCATGTGTCTGTTCGTCCGTCATCACTCTACAGGCCAGACGCTTCAGCATTTGTCTGTCTGTCTTTCCGTTCGTCCGTCATCACTCTACAGGCCAGACGCTTCAGCCGAGTTGGCTCAAATTTGGCACACAGGTACCTTATGCCTCTGTTTCTATGGGATGCAATTTCAGCAAATTTAGTCAGCCTCCAGAAGGTCATTTGGGGGTTAAAATTTCAAAACTTTTTTCACATCAAATTTTGTCTAGCGATACTAGATGAAATGGCAAGCCAAAATATCAAGTCGTTTTCAATTCAATAAGCTTTTATCAATATTAAAGGTTTTCATAAGCGTCTTCATAGCTGCAAGTAACCGGTTTATTAACTCTAATACTACAAAAACATGCCTGCTTTTGGGGACTATAATTTGTAAACCAAGGTACACATACAGACATTATACCGAGGGACAGACTTGCTAAAATATGTAACATCTTAAGTTAATCAATGCAACGCCAGAATAATATTTAGCTGATACATATACATGCAGTAGTATTGCGTAATGGTAAACGCTCCTGATTGATTAATTAATAAAACTAAATACTATATGGGTAGTCCTTAGAGTACTCTCTGAATTGTTGTTGCACAAGTGCTTATATTACATGAATTTTTAATACCAGGAATATATAATATGGTATCTGTTATTGTTGATAAAGAAGTTTGCTGGAACTTTTACTTGGTTTTCTTTATGAGAGCATTATACACTTAAAAACATGATGCACGGTCCTGTACTAATATATTATTTAGTCAGTCTTGTTACAAAAAAGTTTATGTAAATGGTTTTATCTGCACTTCATCATTTTCCATGTCTTTTCAAATGAACGTGTAACATGACGTTAGTGTCGACAAGAAAGAAACATGCATAAATTCTTTTTGACTCCAATGTTTTAGAACCTTATGGCGTGTTTGTTAGATAGTTGATGGACGAACGAGCAGAATGAAATGAACACATTTCATATATTTAATTCGAAAAGTTAATTCAAATTCAACTGCACTCTGCACATATGTATTATTTGGTTTTCATGGTAGAACCAACAAAATCAACAGCAGGAGCATGTTTACGTGCATTAGTACAGTTGAAAAAGCCTCCTGCTGTTTTGACGTATTGCCTTTACTCTCGAGTCTGGCAGCTTCATCTGAAAAATGCTACTACACTGCATACACGCGTGTTTTTTTTATTGTGCACAGGAAATGCATTATATTTTATTTTACTACAAAAATGAAAATATGAACACATAACACTCATATTACATACAATTTCGTAACTCATGTATCAACGCGTAATGTTGTTGCCGGCATGTAGACAAGATTCTGTATTTGCTGTTGCGATAACTTGAACGAGAAAATTTGTAATTTTCATTATTCAAGATGAATTAGAGACACTGTTGTTTCGTATGACAACGCGTAATGTTGTTGCCGGCATGTAGACAAGATTCTGTATTTGCTGTTGCGATAACTTGAACGAGAAAATTTGTAATTTTCATTATTCAAGATGAATTAGAGACACTGTTGTTTTGTATATTTCCACATGGCACTACGACTACTAATAATAACGAATATGTATCTATCACACACACCCAGTATATTGGAGCGGTATGGGGCCTAGTCTTTATACTCTTTTCTCTCAGCCTGCCACTGTCTACACACTTCATTTCTCTGGCTTCCATCCATGTATGGTTCGATTCGATGTAAAATTTGGGTGATCCTTAGAGTATGTTGCTCTGTGATACTTTCCAAATTTCGGGGAAACGTGGCATTATTAATCAAAATTTTGCTTTTCATTTCATTTAGACGTTCAAAGCTACGTTTTACTATGTGTAGGTGGGTACTATGATTATGGCGGAGAGAAGCAGAGATTCGTGTATAAATTATTACGAAAGTATAAATCTCAGTATGGCGTGCTACCACCAATGATGATGCAATGTATCATTCCTTCTACAAGTTTGTTTAGAAATACGAGAAAACGACACGAACATGAACAACTTGCTCGTTCGTCATCTCTGTAGTAATAGCATCGGTTCGGGTGTTAATTTATGTGCACACATGATCCAAAATAAATAGAGAGAAAAGTGGTTGCTCGTTCGTTGTATTTTATTTGGCAAACAAGAAAATGATGCACTACCAACTACCACTACTACTACTACTACTACTACTACTACAACTCCTGCTTCTGTTTTTGTAAATACTTTACTAAATTAACGTAATATTATTATGAACGTATAAACGTCTCTTCTTCATTCACATAAAATCAAACAATTGTCGTTTTCTGATGCTGGATTCACATATATGTTCTCTATGCTGTCGACTGTTAATGCGTTCGTCGAGTCACGTTCCAAAAATATTTTGCTTTACTACATTTGTTGATTTTTTTCTGATGGAAAACAAATATTGAAAAAGCTCGATACTCGTTTAACCAATTTTATTTGGCTCGTTTATTAAGTAGCGAATGCTACTTATTGCGATTACGAATGAATGTCCGTCTGTCTGTTTGTCCGTGCCATATCTCAGAAACGGGAAGGAGTTTTGGAATTCTGTTTGCACTAATCGATAGCACATGTCCTCTAGTTGTGCACCTGATATTTTTTGAGATCACAGGCCAACGGGCTCAAATGTCATATAGGTGTATAGTTGTTATTTAGGGGCGATTTTCACCAAACTTTCTATACAGGTAGGTTATGACCTCCTCTATAAGTAGACAAAAGTTTGACCCCATAAGTGAAAAGGATCAAATGTCATTCAACGTTATATCTCCGGAACCTGTGTGGCAATGTTGATAAAATTCAAAAGCTTGACATTAAAAATTAACATCTTTATTTCCACTTAAAATCCCGTGAATTACCTTTTAATAAAATTTTGGCAACTAGGATGTATTTTTCAATTTTTATTTCATATTTCTTTCATTCGCTACTTTCCTACGTGTTTGTTTTACACAGTTTATGTGTAGGTTATAACCGGCTAAAAACATATCTTCCTGAGCGCCATCGCCTGATTCAATTATTTAAATCGAAAACATTGAGCATAGCCTCGGCGTGCATCAACAACTTCTGCGATCTTTTTTACGGCATAATATTTCATTTTGTTTTTCTCGGTTGTCTTCAAAGAAATTTTTGCAATTTTTAAATTGCCTTCTTTTTGGTTGATTGACTAAAAATTTGTTACATTGAATAAATATTTTCTTTCTCTTTTTAAAAAACGGGATTGCGGAATCCCGTTGTTTGTTGCAAGAAGACGAAAGGCACTTCACTTGATTTTACATATCAAACAGAAAAAGGCAAACATTTTATGACCCTCGTTTTTGTCTGTCCTTTTGTGAAAAAAGATTCCATTCTTCCTGGTTTACGACATGTTTATGTACATATACCTTTGGTGTCTATCTTTCTGATTTCCGTAGTTTGAGACGGGAAAGAAGCAGACGTCAAATAAGGGAAGCAGTTGAATCAAAATGGCAGGCGAGTAAATGGAGCAGGGCATAAAAGTGCAATAATCAGTATAACCTGGAGGCTGCAAAATGTGATAACAAAACAGATGGGATGATATTTCCTTTTTCTTTCTCCCTTCTTCCACCTACTCTCCGTTTCATTTACTACACACGACACGTTGACGGCGGTCTCCTTCGTTCCTGTCATGTCGCACACAAAAGTGATGCACGCCGTGTGGAAACGGATGAGTGAAGCAAGCAAGGAGCAAAGTGGAAGCCAGAGCTCTTTTCTTTCTCTCTTTCTCCCTCGTGGAGTTTCAAAATTTGGTGTGAATTTCGGTAGATATTTTGGTAGGTTAAATTTATTGGTGGTATACGTGTTCCTTCCGCTCGACACACTGGGAATGAGTCAAGTGTTGCTCACGTATAGATATCACGTAAAAAGAAATATAAAAACATCATTTTCCATTTCAACCCGGTGCATATTTCTTCTTCTTTCACTCTTGGACGGACGGATGGATAGTATCCCCTCGTTTCACTCACTCTCCGTTTTCTGCGCACACGTACTTTACATAAAAGCCATCATGCATCAACTGGCGCTTCCATTTCCATTACGTAAATAGTAAATAATGGTGTAATACTGTCATCTGTGCTGTTCAGTGACAACAAGAAGGGAATGGGCAGGATTTTATAGTGGTATATGCAACTATTTGTAGATACCTTACAGGAATAAAAAAACAGAAAATGTAATGCACTTACGGCATGAACATATTTTGAGTCCCATTTCGAGGTATTTTTAAAAGCAAGATGGTTTAAATGCTACGTATTGCCATTGTTGTGTCTATGGCTGACCTTTCTTCAATTTCTTTTCTCGCTAGTCTCTTCGACCTCCTTCTTTTCAGTCGTTTTCTGTTGTTCCTCGTCGTTCATCTCTTTCTCTCTCTCCCTTGCAAAGACGATCTTAAACCAAGAACACGTCCGACCAATCCAAGAGCAATAAGCCAGCACACACCTATAACAATATATTTAAGCAATGTGTAGGTTGTGGCAAACAAGCAGTGCAATTCTATCTACAATGCGGTGGTGCAAGTGGGACTTGAAAATGAAATGACAGCTTCACCACATCACGTTTCTCCACTCTCAATTGGATCATGATGACAATGATGCCATCTTGTTTTATGTAATGTATGTAGGTATGTGTATTGCAGCCTGCCCGTCTTCATTCGTGAGATTTTCTGGAAAGCGTGACTTTTTCTTAGGGATGTACTTTGTACCATTTTTATTAGTGTTATTAGAATCGACCAGGGTACCTATTGGGTTCATATACCCGTGTCTGTCCGGCCGTCCGTCGCCCCTTTCTCTGATAGATAACATTTGTCAACTAAAATCTAGTTATGACGTTGTGTCAAGTTAGACACAGATTGGTTGACCCATTGTAGCCCAAATGGGGCATCAAAACCGACGTAAACCGTTGTGTGGTTTTCGGTAAACGACGGGTAATAATTTATTACGTAATAATGGCAGGAATGACGATAGTCATTGATTACTCTAGTCGGCTACCTTTTCCACCTACTTTACCATCGCTGGTTTGGTTGGGTTTTAAATGTCGTACAGCAAAATGCTTACACCTACACTCATTTGTATTTGTTTGATTTCACGTCAACAAATGAATTGTGTCTTCGCGTTGTGAAATTTGTGGAGTCCATTTGAACCACACGTGCAGGAAAAATCATGTTACCGTTTGTAATTTTCACTTAAAGAGAAATGTGGATTCTGACGTTAAAATTGACGAGCAATGAGTTCGGCGGCAAACACAGTTAAGGTTATAAGCTTACAGTGATATATTTAAGTTAAGTTTTGCCTATTCTACCGCAAGCAAAATTTAAGTGGGTGTCTGCATTATATTCAGTCCGCTTTAATATACACATTTCCGTGAAAGAGTCATTGTATTATCTCTACCTATTTATTTTTTTATTTTTTTATGTCAAGTCACAGGTAATGTGATTAGCAGTCAACAGACAGGCAGACCTGTGCGATCACATAGGTATTTAAGCCTAACTAAAATTTGAGCTTCCTGCCACTTTCTTTGGTCTTCCTTTCTACTACACCACAAGTGAACGGATTATTATCTTTACCACCGTGCCACCACGAACCTGCATTTATCAAACCTGCCCAACGCCGTCACCGCACACTGCCCTTATGGTCTGTTGCCCACCCTAAGGCATATATTCTCGGAGTTTTTCAGGTTGGTGTTGGTGACAGCTCAGAATTTTTCAAGATTGTTGGGATGACAGGAGGTAAGACGTATAAGATCATACTGGGAGAATGCTTCAAGGAGAATATCACGTTCGTGACTACAGCGATGACGATGATGATGAAACTGTAAAACAAATAGAGTATTCGCAAGTTCAGAATAGATAAACAGTGCATTATTAGGTGATATATGTGTAGAATGCTTCTTAATGGAATGGATTTTTGAGCAGTCCACCCTAGCCAAAGTCCAAGTTTTTTTTATCCCATCCCCATTTCAAAAGTCAGTTGAACGATGTGTAGAATCTGGAAAAGAATCTTGTCTATGAGTTAGTTAAATTGTGTATAGCATCTATCCGCACATCACCCTTTCTCATTCCTTTCGGAAAACTTTTTTTCTACAATACTTTTCCCAAGTATCGAAATGTTAGTTTGTGAACGTTTGGATATTTTTGGGAGGTTTTCCTCTTCTGCCAGGGCTTTTTCATCTTGAGAAGAATTCCTACATGAATTCCCTTTCTTTTTACAACGTGGTTATTTTCACGCAAGTACATAGTAGCAGTATCATTTTTAGGGGGATGGCTACATGCTACACATTCACACGCGCACACATCTTTGCTCTTGTATAAGTAATGGTGGTGGTTGTGCGGCATAATAATAACGCTAAAAAAGTATGAACGAGGAAGAAGAAGGATGGAAGGGGAGAGACGAAGAAACAAACCAAGTCAAAAAGTTAAGTCAAGTTGGAACAACGCTGGGTAGTGTAATGGGTAAAATGTGTATATCTACTCTTCAAAGGAGCAACGAGCAACCAAACTCAACGTCTTCTCGTGATGTTGCTGTCTTCTGATTTGTATTCTGAGCGGGCAAGTTATATGGATGCAATGCATTTGTTAAGGGAGAAATGAAAAGGAAGAGGAAAAAATAGTAGCAGTAGCAGTCAAGAAATAGTTGTTGTATAACTTTGAATCCCCTGAGCCGAGAAAAAGAGTAGAGTAGGTAGTCAACGATCCATGAGCGTGTGTTTTCTACACTTTTACAATAATATCATGTACCACGGCCATGTCGTAGTACCTCTTTCTCAATGTATACCTAATAATGTGCCTTTCTTCTTGTAAAAACGAAACAGGAACATTTTGAGGGGTTCTGTTCTTCTAGTATCTGGGAACTTTTCTTGAGGCTTCTGCTCAGCCAAGTTGGGAGAAAGTATTCATAGACGTACTGGTAGTTGCAGTGGCGTAGTAGTTTCCCGAGTAGTCGTTGTGAATATCAAAGTAATTTTTCTAACACGATGCGGTGCTCTCTACTTATTTTCCTCCCTGCAGACACAAATACACCCAAGAGTGTACACTTTTGCATTTCCCGACCCGACTGTTGGGATAATGTAATGATTGTACCGTCAAAGAAAAAAGAGAAAATTATCTGTTTTCCCGTTAATCATTTTCATCGCAATCACGATGAGGAAGGTGATGGAATGATGATGAAAAGTTTACTTCTCTTGGCGGTTACTCCACGTCTGTACAGGCTGGAACCTCTTCTCTTACAGCTGGTTACAAGGTATTAATGTACGTGGATTCAAATGTCACTTTGTATATAATATGATGATTAATGATGACTAATGCGTTTCTGCTGGTTAACTACAAAATCCGAATCCCAAAATCGACTGTTTTTGTACCTAAATAATCTTTAAAACTCATGATTGCAGAGTAAATTAAACACAGAAACAAAATTAACAGGCATCTTGGTCACATAAAATAAGAAAAAATAGCATAATCGAGCTTTTGTATTTGTGTTACCTCTTTTCATATCCCCTTGCGTGTGTAAAAGTAATTAGATTATAGATTAGCCGTGGCACTAATTCTGTTGAATGATTAAAGTCACCAAAACGATTTTGGCATCCAGAACAAGCATATACGATACTGACCATGAGTGTAACTAGCATCAGAAGGTACAGCGTGTATTGCAACTATCAATTTCATGACCATTAACTAGACAAGCTGTATATGTGACTATGTGATTGTGACACAATCGGCGCTTATCCATACTCTATGAACACTATTCAGTACAGTTGACTGTTTATTTGCAAAACAGGGTCGCGTGGCAGATTTCCGGCGTACGGTTACTGACGAAGTATTTTTTCGGCTGTAACCTGCAAAAAGTTTTCAGTAAGGAATTGTTTTAGTAATAGGATTTGATATAAAACAACAATAACGGTAATAAGAAAGAACCCAGAGATCAAGCAAATTTATCCACATGTACTACGTCTGAGCCTGAGCTTGTGGACACGGCATAAACTCAGTAGCAACGATAGAAAAAACGACAGAAAGAAAGCAGACGCTTTCTATTTGAATGAGGTGATTCGTGGGGTAACAATATTGCCATATTTTCTTTCGTTTAAGACTTGGGCACATACACAAAAGCACACATATGGACCCACATGCCAGACCCAACAGGATATTCACGAACCCGTTATAAAAGACAAATACCTGTAAAAGCCGTGTTTAACTGGGAAAACGGTGTGGTGTTGATGGTATTATTATTACCAAAGACTTTCCCCTTGCCGGCCCAACGTTTGTGCAAGCAAGCGAGAAAGAAAGAGAGCACGTCTCTCTTTCCCTGAATGAGTTTGTCTTTTGGCTGGTTGAAAATGAAAAGATTTTAAATTGGCAAATTGGATTTTATTGTCCCTTTTCTACAGAAAGTTGTGTATATACGCCCAGAATCTGCACTCTTTTCCATTGCTGTTACTGCTGCTGCAAACTCGTTATACTTACTGTTTTTGTATACAAGACATATATACACTATATATATACACACAAACATTTTTCTACTTTTCTCGTTTCTTTTTATTTTCTAGTGTGAATACTTATTTGGCATGTAGTCAAAAGTCTTTGAGAACAATTTGCAGATTGTACGTGGTAGAAATGAAATTAAGGTTGTGTTATTATGGATAGTATATATATTCATATAACAAATCCACATTCAGCATTACTCTTATGCCAACTTACCATTACCTCGACTTTGTCCGCACCATAGCTCCTGCAAATGGAGGAACGTTTTTATTCTACAAAAAGAGAGAAAAAAGGTGGTACATGGCAGTATTTTTACAATTTTCTTCACCTTTATGTATACAACGATGGTATGCAAAAAATTACAAAAATGTACGACGACGTTTGAAAGTGGAAGCAAGCAGCCTAAGAAAGCAGCAGCAACCACCTCCACTGCAATCATGCCATACCACACGGTCGTGGTGGAAGATAGTCAGCATTTTTTACTTGCGTATCTACCTAAAACTTCAGCAGTGGCGTACATAACTATGTACAAGTAAGTTTTTTGTCCATTTAAAACTGTTTCTTAAGAAAGTGGGGGAAAGTCTGAAGAAAAAAAGAAATTCCACTTTTCTCATAACTAGTTGCTGCCAACACTTTCATTACTACCATCGTTTATTTCTCTTTTTCGTCATCATTTTCTTCATGTGTGATGGTTCTTAACCACCAAAGTTACATGGACACACACTATTGTATGTGTGTGTGTGCTATGTATTTAATAGCTAGCAATATACTTCTATTTTATACCAATGACGAGTTATCTTTTGTATTTTACGCAAAGCTACTACTACTCGACGGCTCTATTATTATTGGTTTACGTTTGTTGAGCCTACAGAAGGAAAAATGTTGTAACAAGCACACTTTTGTGTTTTATATGTACATAAGTAACGATAAGCAGTAAAAGCAGTAAAATTGTATGAGACTTTTTCTTGATCCATTAGTATCATGTACCAACCAATAGTACTGCTGGCATTACATTTTTCATTGCTGCTTCTAGAATATTACGACATGACTGTAAAATGCCAAAATTGCTTACTAATCGGCTGTCATGAATTCCAGAGGATTCCTGACTTCATACAAGCACAGGTTTTCCTCCCATACATAAAGTCAGAGATCTCTTGAATTTGGAAAGAGAAAGGCATCAAGAGTGCAATTTATTACCCGTCTCAGTATTTTATGAGTATGAAGGCATAACTCAAATTGCAATGCTTTTTTGCTTTCTCACACTCAATTTCTTTCACAGTTTTCTAGAAAACAGCACAAAGCTAAGCTGGACCATTTAAAAATCTTGAGTATATCGCGATTTTCAGTAATCGTCATCTCCTTTTTGAATGACTTTATCAACTGTAGATTTTGTTAGAGATTTTGTCAGTCTTCGTTAAATTGGACAGGGATGGATTGGTTGGCTGAAAAGAAAAGGTAGAAGAGACGTAGGATTCGCATATTCTATACTTCTTCTTTGTGTGAATAAAAGTTTCTACTTATTATGCAAGCTGTCATCATCACAGTTTCTAAAATGGACTGGATTTTGTTCCTTCCAACAGCCCCATAAAGAGTAACATTAAATGGAATTAAGTTAAAAGTGTTTAAAGGATGAAAAATTCTACTCGTGATGATATTTTTTCCGAGAAAGAAATATAAAGCTTTTCTTGCTATTCAAATTCACGGAAGCTTACGACGCAATGCTGTCACTGCCACGAGATTCAAAGGAATAAGAAACGTCTGCCGGCAACGGTACTACTATTACCACAACTACTGCTGCTTCTTTCTTTTATACAAGTGTTTTTCACCGTTATTCTCGTTCCATTCTTTTTTTTCTTTGAAAAAAACTTCAATATCTTCACCATCATCTTCATCCTCATCATTCCTACGATCTCTACTACTTCTCCTATTACTTTGCAGAAAGTACTTTTACATAACGTGCCACTTAAGGATTCTTGAAATGCGCAAAAAAGTATTTTTGAAGGCGCTCAACGTACTCTCGTGCAAGCAATCATAATGTAATCCTTTCCTAATACAAAAGAGTAACTACTTTGAAGAGAGCCGAGGGTAGTAGAGACGCCTATATCTGTAGGCATGTGTAAGGAGAGACGCTTTTAACAACAGAAAACGAATTTAAGATGACATGGGATTGTGATGAGGATGACAACGACGCGGTCGATTACTTGACGCATCTGTTTCAATATTGGATACTGGAATGACAGAAGGAGTCGGAGAAAAGAGAAAATGGAAAAACTGGGGAAAGAAGGGGAAAATGTGTACCACCCGTCACATTAGACCCTTTACTATTTTCCTGTAAAATGTCAGTTTTAAAAGTTCTATTATCTTTAGTAATAAAACAGCAGAAAATCGTCTTTCAGACTTATTCTCTCCCACTTTTCGACAAAGTCGGTTATCAAAAAGAAACGCGACTTGTTTCATTTGTTTTTGTCTGGCTCAAAAAGTAGTTCACACTAAATTAATTCATATGGAAGAATTTACTGAATATATAGTTTATATTGAAATTGAATACATATAGAATACCGTCAGAGAAGAAGTTTGCGTATGGGGACGTCTAATACGTAAGTATTTTGAAATAATGTGTGTGTGATCAACGACCCCGTTTTTATCGTAATTGGAATAAAAATGTGTAGAAATGCAAAGTGATTTAATGCAAATGGCTGCTCGATTTTAAGCTTTGAAAGAATGGGCCAAATGATTTTCAGATTTTTTATTTTAAGTCCAGACCCAGCCGATTTAATGTCAAAGGTTTATAATCCATATTCATTATGTATACAATGTAACAGTCAATTTCATCACTGCTAGTTTCGTCTAATAAAACATTTTACTAGAATCTATTTTTTCTTTTGATCTTTTTGCCGTGCAGATGAAACGATATTATTTTCGTGTCGATGCTGTCTATTTGGGTTTAAAAACCTTTCTTTCATTTTTCTTTTGATAACGATGAGTATGAATGAAAGCGACACACAGACACAAATGAACGGAACAAACTACTACGGAAGCCAAAAATATTGAAAAGTCTCCCAAATCTACAGAATCGTCAAAAGGAATTGAAGAGTTGCTTGACAGCAAAAAATCATATACACTGTGCTGAGGTGTATATACCTAGTCAAAAAAGAGATGACAGTCTTTATGAAGGTGAAAGTGAACAAAGTTGGGAACTCTTGAGGGGTCTCTACAAGGAAAAAGATTTTTCTCTCCGTTTCTTGGAAGCAGACTTATTACTGTACAACGACAAAGCTGATGATTACTATTATATTTTTTAGTATTCGTAGCAGAATTGCAGGGAACCACTTTCCTACCACTATTGCCAGATGATGTCTCTGTATCCTATATATTAATAGTGTGGTTATTAACTGTATATCAAAAACATACTTTATGGAACTCCCGTCGTTCTGTTTCTAATATTTTTCTAGTTATTATTACTGCTAGTATTATTATCATAGAAGCAACCTTCGGGTGGAGTTCTCATTTTCTCGCATTTATTCATCATAAGTCTTCTAAAGTAATATAAAGAGAAAAGTAGAAGAAAAGGGGGCAAGTAAATCTATAACGAGGGAGGAAATATGTAAGCAAAGCGGGGCTGCTACTACTACTGCCGATTCTACTCCGAGGCAGGGAAAAAGACAACGATGACGATGAGTAGCCAGCGGTAATAGTTTTCAGGTTGAGTGACTTAAACACAGTGATTTAGAAAGCAGTGATTTACTATTGACACACACATATATGAATACAATGGACAGGCGTATATTCACATACAACTTTTGTGGTGGGGAGCTGTACTTCTATCTTGACTATGTCTACATTTAACGCTGACGATGAGAATAGGGAGCAGTAAAGGTTTCCATAAAAGTAGCTTATAAAATATTCCATGCAATATTATCATCAATGGGTTGAAAGAAGGAACATTCTTGTAATACCCCGTGCGTATGAAGACTATCTGCTCCTTCTCATAACAATCCTGCTAACAATAATGGCAAGAGACAAAGAAGCATAAAAATATTGGGGAACAGGTAAAACGCACACACATATTTTTGTAGGCAATCCAGCAAAATTGATAGAAAAGTCTTTTTAAAATACCTTTAAGGTTGTACGTGTCTGAGTTCACCATTGGAGTAGCATGAAATTGGCAAGAGGAAGGAGAAATATTCCAAGTAACAGGGTTAACTATTGCGGAATAATATTTTTTCAGAGTAAAACCATGTAAGACAGCGTTTATATCTGTATTCCACCCAACTACCAACCAACACAGATCTTCGTTTTTCTCATCGTCTCGGTAGTAATAATGATGATCGGGCAAGTGGGTGTACATGTATGGGTATCTGTACACTCCTCATATTCCTCTCCCCTTTCCCTTGTTCATCTCCGTCTTGTAAAGTTAATGATCTCCATTACTAGCACCCTTATTATTATCCTCTTCAAGTTAACAAGGAATCTGCCGCTACGTGAAGCCAACCAGCCACTAGCTAGTATAATAATAATAATAATAATAATAATAATAATATTGTCTCCCTACCGCACGGTGTAGAAAATGATGTCGTTTCTTGTATTCCTTGTGTTCTGTTATTTTCTTTTAGTGCACACACAAGGGGTAATAATGTATGGGTAGCTTGTATTACGCTTGGAATAAGGGAGAACAGTCATGTTTACGTGGCCTGAAGCTGGTTAATGGAAATGGAATTGGGAGAATACATACATATAACGAACAAAGTACACATTTTGCCTACTTTGCAGTCTTGGGTCTTTGCAAGTATAAAACACGATGAGTTTGTTGTCATTGCGTCCTTGTGTCATTCAGTACAATCTCAGCTCCTTGAAATGTCTACTGTTTTCCACGACAGTGGGCCATGATTACGATGACGACGTCGACAACGATAGCTGGAAAGTTGAGTATGAGCTCGCAGCACGGTAATTTGGAAATAAGGTAGGAAGAGCGCACACAATTTGGAATGGGATGTGTAAACGTATTGTGTATGCATGAAGAATTTTTTGAATGAGATGTTGCTCAATCCTGCTGGAGCATCCTTTTCTCAAGGAAATGAAACAGGGATGGAAACTAAGGAAATTGCACGTGGAAGCATACATTATCCTATTACATGATTATTTTCTTCAAGTTTGTATCTATTTTACGTAAAGAGCGTGCTCATAGTTACTTGCTGGAGGCATTTCATAACCCGTAATTAGTCCCCGGCAGCGACAAGCCCGATCGTGGCTGATGTTAATTATTTCAGGCAAATCAAGAAAGTAGGACGGCTCCTAGGCTGCAAATTGTTCCCTGTCAGGAGTAACTTCCTTCAACATGAGCCGGTCTGTCTCCCTAAAATCTACTTACAAGTAATCATTTCCTGAAGAAAAAAATTCAAACTTTTTTCAATTACTTCCGTTTACCACCGAAAGAAACGAGCCAACTTTAATGCGGGTTGTGTTTCTATGGTACTGAAATACAGACATGACTACAGCTAGACATAAATTGAATTCGATTCTGTTCCAACGGTGTAGCATAGTAGTTTACATATAGGAATGAGTATATAGACCGTTACCTAATACATACATAGCTCACCTTATTAGCATTTTTCCTGACTGAGCAAATTTTTTTAGGAGAAAACTATTTACGACACATCAGAAAAGTAAAAAAAGGATTTAGGAAGTGAGCTGAAAAATGATCCCAATATGTGTAATACAATTGTCATCATTTGTTTTTTCCTTTCTAAAGTTGCTAAGCCTAGTCGATAAATGACTTTTACATAATGTATGTGTAGTAGCATACATGCAGCCATTCTCTTCAGAATGAGAACATTTTCGCTGTCATTTCTGCACCGTATGGTTTTTCTCTGCACGTAAAGTAAAAGAGTTTTCATTACGCTAGAGAGGAGAAGAAAAATGAAGATAAAGTTAAGCTTGGCAGTTACAGTATTGAAATTTGCTTTGCGGATGAAAGTTTCCGTCTTTTCGTCTTTTTTCTATAAAAATGAGTGGAAGCGCCGAGAATGCACGATTTAGAAATTCAGTCTAGCGTGTTCTAAGCATGCATATAATTATACAGAGTACTTCCCCAAAATACACATGTACATGGGATATGAGTAGACACAATTCTAAATTTTATCTTGTGAGTCTACATTTACTTGTAAATGTAGGTAGAGGATTTGTGTGCGTATGTGCATGTATAAGCAGATGCTAAGCAGCTTTGAATTTCAATCTGGATGCTGTTGTAGAAAGAATGGATTTTTCATCAGCAGCAGAAGCAACATCGGTGAAAGTTTGAGAAAAAAGAACATTAAAGAAATCAAAGACAGTCGACAGTTCCGTGTGTTAGTACAAAAGGAATCGAGGAAGGGAACAAGGAAAACGAAGAAAAAAGAAACACAAAAGATGTCAGAGTGTGGCACTGACAGGGAGACACGTATAGCAATTGAGTTGCATGCCGAGTGCTGAGAAAAGGAAGTACGGCACAATTTTAATATACACGTATACACTCTCCCGTTTTAATTGATCACGGATGGTGGGAGTGGTTGTAGGAGAACCAAAACAAAGTTGCTTGAATGGAAGTGTACTTCTTTTCCACTAAAGCGTACGCCATCATTAATATATAGCCTTGCTTTGCAAACTTTGTTTGTTCTAATCAAGCTTCGGGTAAACTTGTGCAGCAAAGTATCTATAATCTATAGTAGCTGGCATGTATATACATTGACTTTGACGTATCATGATCATCGTCGTCGCACGTTTTACTGGTTTCCATTTGAAGGTAAAATGTCAAATAATTCTGGTATCGAAAAACGTTCTAAAACTTGAGGAATATTTTTCCGAAAGGGGTGTATTTTATCCCGTCCTTTGTCTGCGTTATCCTGAGGAAGCACTATAGAAACGAGGAGACGTGAACCGAAACTGTTATTATCATTATTGCAGATTATGGTTTTGAAACGCGTATAGGACCTCTAAAACTTTTTAACGGTGTGGGACCGCCCTACCTTTTTTATGCCCTACACACAAATAAATGAATGGATTTGAACAAATTATGCTTGAGAAATGAAAATAATGGGAAAAGTTTTTATTTCTTTCTTTACGCTTTTACGACCATCTAGTTTGTACGCTCCAGCGCGAGTTCAAAAAAGCCTCTCTTTCCCGCTCTCTCTCGGTGTATTCTATCCGTTTGACATATTGCGTTTTTTCCTATTGTACTATCAATCGCTGTTGACATGTATACAAGTAGTGGCAAATACCCCACGATGTTAGTTAGTATGCAAAGAGTACTCGGTTTGCGACACAAGTTACTTTTATGTACCTGCCATATGAAAACAACCGGGGAGTGAAAAGGCCATTGTAAAAATGTATGTGTCCAGGTAAAATGGTCGTTGTATTTATACTGGTGGTATAATAAGTCGTAAAAGTTCTCTTAGCCGTTTGCCGTTTTGTGAAGAGCAATAAAAGTACTCACTCTCACCCCAATACACAAATCCTGTGTATACAAGATAAAGGAGGCTTTGGTTGAAGCAAAATTAACTGTGGGACTTTGGGATGAATCATTCATTTGACTTATTTTTTGCTGATATTCTCGTTTACTTATTTTGTGCGGATAAGGGTATCTGAGTATCTGTATCACACCTTCCGCTTTTATCTTCATTGAAACAAATTTATTTACTTTGATGAAGAGTGACAATAGAGAAATTAAGGGAAACCGTGTGCTATTATATAGTTATGTTGCTTATGGCTTTTATATTGTTTATGGATATATGTAAGGTGACGGGGTAAAACTTTTCTATAATTATTTTCTCGTCAGTTTTCTCACAAATTTTTAAGTTTTAAGAGACTTATTCCTGTTACTTTGCATCTATAAACACCATGCGAATAGTTAGAATTTTGAGGGATTATTACGATACCTACTGTGATGGGATATTATCGTAGTTGCATGTTGACTTCCTCGACTTACGATTCTGTTATGAGTCTAATATTGCATAATGTAGTTATATGATATTATATCTTGCTCGTATCCGTTAAATGTATAAAGGGAAGTTAGTGTACCAGCGACTTTCAGATAACAGACAAAAAAGAAAAATGTAAACATAAATGCAAGTGAAATGAAATTGAATAGTTTGGCTTTTAAAAAAAGTGTTCAGTTCTACCCGTTAAAATCCACTGAACTGGCATTTTTGTTATTCTGCGTTAAGTAACTAAGCTACCCTGTGAGTTTATAGTCTACTAATAATCTAGACAAATAGGAAGAAACTTGTAAACTGCTTTATACAATAGCAAAGTATTTTTCTGTACCTAAATATACACGACATGTCTCTAGATATAGACATAGGCAAGCATTTTTTTAGTTTGGCAAGAGTTATGGATGGAAGATCTGATATGGAATGAACTTTGGTTTCCCGTACGGTTTATGGAGGAAGTGGTTTCACCACCACAGTCGTATTAGAGTAGGAAACGGAGAGTGAGAGACTCCTTTTTTCTCAGGAAAAGAGAAGATGAAGAAGAGATGTACAACTCTTTACCCAATCTATTACTGTCAGTCAATCCTCCTTCTATACTTTTTCGTGATGTCTGCTGTATTGCGTGCTTCCATGGTGGTGGTGGCAACAAAAAAGAGGAAAAAGAGAAAGCTGACTTGACTGTTCCACAATATGTATACATTATAATTATGTATTTATACTCTGTATACAAAATGATTTCCTCTTAGGCATATATATTTACATATATACAATCATATTCATACACGCAGCGTATTCACGGCTGCATTATATTTTGCGGCAATAACAGTTATATAATGCATATATAGGCGACTTCCAGTTACCGCTAGTCATTCAGTCAGTAATTTGAGAAATATGAGAAGATGGAGTTAACAACAAAACCGAAAAGAAAGAGAATGCAAGGGTAACACATTATAAGAAAGATGAAGTGAGAGAGAAGGAAAAAGTTTTTTTGTACCCTGTTTGCCAGATCTCTCATTCTCTCCTGAATCTGAAACACCCAAACCATGTACTGAATTCGTGCATTGTACTCTACGAAATATTATGAAGTATATTTTTGTGTACACGCCCGCACTAGTGGGCATTTTATGGCGAAAGCATCGATTTATAAAGGCATATAGTGCTTGCATTCGTGCATTAAGAACTTTTGTGTGCATATTATGTGATGTGGTGGTAGTAGTGGTTGTTAGTTGGCGGATGATGGTATCACTGACATTCTAGTGGCAGCAAGGTTGTTTTAGAAACGAACACGTATGTATATACATAGTAGTCATTTTCCCATGCTATAAATGCACAATATAAGCTGGGCGAAACACCAGAGTATGTGTATAGCACCAACACCATATCTTATATCTTATCCAGTAAAAAAACAGCAGCAGCACCAGTCAGTCACTCAACCAGTCAGTTTGTTACAACAAGATAAAGTATTCATGTATGCAACTTTCCCTTCACGTATTATAGAAATATGTAGTAGTAACATTAGTGCCAGTGATAACCTTAAGAAAGTTGGTGGCGGAGGGAACTTAAGAAGCAAAAGAAAAAGAGCGCATATCCTCTTGTCTATTTGGCAAGAAAGGTGCAGCAACCAGTAGTAGCAGTAGTAGTGGCCATAGTAGACACTGTATCCCGGAAAAGTGGCTCAAGAAAAAAGTAAATGCTTTTAAGTCTATTTTCAGCTTATGAAAATTTGATAAGTTCACATCTTTTCTCCGAGTGGTATGATGGCAATGTCTGTGTGTGTGCGTGGCACTTGTAACGGTGGCAGCAGAACTAC
>JAHZNB010006145.1:0-10770 GCA_027744295.1 Callyntrura guangdongensis
TTCTCATCAACCTGAAGAAGAGGAAGTAAACCAAAGGCAAGAAAAACAAAAGCAGAGAGAAAATATATTAGCGTTTTCACCGTTTAGTACATAATACTGTCCTTAAAACAGGTAAGTATGCACACGTATTTTTGTTGGCTACACACACAGTATAAGCATCGCACGGGGTTTTTATGCTCACTTCCAGGCAACACTGTAATATTGTCTATTTTTGTGCATTTTACAGTACGACCAAAAAGGTAATAAAATAGACAAGTCAAGTTACAATAGACCAGCGATTATTACAACATGCGAAAGTTTGTAAAGAAAATGTAAAGGGAATCCCACGCGGACAATAATATTCTATTTGTTAACAGTTAACGTTATTGTCTTTCGTCAAGTTGGCGTAAATCACTTTATGTATATCCTGATGATTTCAAATGTAACGGAAAAGATAATGGCTTATTGTGATTTTGATTTAAGAAGCGGTGATTCTAGATGCGATGCAAGTAATATAATTACACATTTGTACATCTTTGAAAGCAATAAACAGTAATAATGACTCAGTAGGGAACACTAAAAAAGAGTAAAAATGTTACTTAGATTCGAAATTGCCAAAAAGTATACTTCAAAATAGAAGCATGCCACACATATGCCTCGTAATATATAACCATATTACTGTAAGCGTTCTTTGATGAAAGGTTGACCCAATTTATATAAAAAACACAAGTCCTCTTTCTCTCGTGACGTGTTTTTCAACGTTTTAAAGTTGTTAAAACAGATATTTAAAAGCTTAAAAATTCAAAATACGGAAAATTCCAAAGTTGACAAATACCTGTAGTATTATAGCGGAAGGGATCACCATGAAGAAAATAGTAGCTGCGGTAATCAAAGCCAATATGATAATATAGGAGTACGGCCACACGTGAATGGCCACAACGGCGAAGGTAAATGCCATGAAGAAAGTCTGAAAATAAGAAATACTATTTAGAAAGTGTATTCGAAAGTGAAAAGTTTACAATGTACTCGATAGAAAGTGGTGGACACAAGACGACGTAATGCGTACTGTATATGTTTATAACTTACCACGCCAATAAGAAGGAATAAATTAATGGGAAACCTTCGACAGGATCTCACCCGCTTCAAACAGTAATACGACGCAAAGAAACATACACTGAAATCATGCCAATACAATTTTACTTTTAAGCCCCAAAGCAAATCGACCTTAAATTATGAAATTATTCCAAAAATTTCCAGAAAGATAAACGTGAAACACTGCAAATTAAGAGCATAAAATCTCAAAACACTCGAAACGAAAAGAGACGTTATGAATGTAGAATCCGTACCTCGATATGAAACCAGTCCAGAAATTACTTGTAATGAAATCGTTCAGATCATCCCTAATGGTTTGTAGTAATATGGCGAGGCGAGGGCATGCAATTATATTACATTCAGCAACATGAAGTGTGTGTAGAACCAAAAACAACATTGCAAAATTTGATATTCATACGCCTATTGTTTCTAGGATTATGTGGGATTACTGTCAGCATTTATTTTTTTCAATTGTACTTTACTCACCATTGTATTGCAATAAGAGTGAAGGCTGCACAGAACGCCATTTGAAAGAACTTGATTGAAAAGCACCAGCACAGTAGAGTCAGTCGAAGCTCTTTCAGGCGGAGAACCGGACTTCCGGTCATTTCATTGCGGTCTCCTCCACACTGAAATATAAACAAAGCCAGTGGTAAAATGCTATGTGTACTTTTACTTGGATTCCGAGAGATTTATCAACATTTATATTTCCCCTATTAGCCGTGTGTGTACACATAGTGGAATACCACTACACTATTACATGGCGAGACATGTCATTTAAGTTCTTTAATGAACGTAATCAAGCGTTGCAACGTGGATACTAGTATTGTGTTTTCATTTTTTTAGAATCATAACATACTAGAGTGGAGTTTCCATTTAAAGTCTCCTCGTCGAATCCCTCCATTTCCAAGGATGAATAGTACTCTCGGTCTTGCGACTGTTGCCCGTCCAAGCGATGCAACTCATGTTGCTCCTCTACCAATTCCTCTTCCATAGATTTCATCATGGTTTTGTTGATATTATATGACCTGACGGCAATACCACGTCAATTCTCTAGAATACTTGACTTCAACTTGTAGAATGTAGTTCAGACGAGGAGTATATAGTACATTTCAAGAGGGAAAGGTGAGGGTTCCACAAAGTGTTGGTATAAACTGATCTGCCATTTATGCAGTGGTTGTTTTTTCTCTTATAAAGCGATTTTCCACTCCTTTCCTGGCTGCAAACTTTTTTCATCGCATTTTCTCTGGTAACTTTATTCTTTTCCAAAATCAAGGATCCAGACAGAGCTCCTAACGATGTCTGTCTGCTTTCCCCTAGAGATCACCACATACAAGACGGGTTGAAAAAGACTTCATAATAACAACGCACCTCATTCCAGTTAAGCGTAATGGGTATGAGATACCCTTCTCGTATTTTTTCATAGTAAAATCCATTACAAAATAGAGTTTTCACCTACACACACACATACATAAATACAACTGCAACGGTGCTTGCATTATATTACGAGAAAGTACAGGAGGAGATTGAATATTGGTTTGTTGTTTTTGGGTTCTTGTCCTCTCCAATTGCTAAAACATGCATTTGAGTGAAAAAAGGGCCAGACCAGCCAATACATTTATTATTGCACCTGCGTTCTCTGGATCATAACGAACGAAAAAGGTAAAGAGAGAAATAAAGAAAACTAGGAAGGAGGGGGAGGGATACCAAAATAGCAGAAAAAATCTAATGCCCAACAACAACTGTGATACTGTCAAGACTTTAGACTTGATTCGGCCCTTTTCTTTTTACAAAGCCATCTGGATCCCGGAAAACTTTTCAGTTTGTCGTAAGAAAGTAGTAGTAGTACCAAGGTAGTATCATCGTATTTGGCATCGTTGAAACAAATCTTTAAACCTTTCCTTTACCAGACTTGTTGTAACTTGTGAATTAAATTTTCTCATTGAAGCATGTGTATGGCTACCGTAGAAGGGTTGTATATAAGAATGACGTTGCATTACTGCCATTAAATTTGATGGTAGAGTGGAGAATTTTGTTGGCAACTCCATTTGTTCGTTTCCTCAATGCTGTCTTTTCCTGAGTTAAGTTCTCACACTATAAAACCGGAGCATACAAATTGTCCAAATTGTCGGCGGTACAAGAGGTTTTTCTCCTTTAATAGTAGTAATATCAATCTGGAGATATGTATCAACAAGCAGGTAAAAAAGAAAGAGCGTACCGTTTGAAAAAAGTGTCGCCAAACCTAAATTTAAAAAAAACTGACAAGTGCTCAAATAAAAATGTCATCCTTTAAGTATGTACGATTGCACAGATAGTAAAAATGCAACAAAACTATTTGCATAAAGAAATTGGGATATAAAATTACACCACCGCGTTAAAATATTATCGTGGTCTACATAAGGAATAATAAATAACAAAGCTTAAAAGAGTAAAAAAAATTTATGCTGAACCGTTTCATCCATAATTTTTAAAACAACCGAGTTTTATTACAACGAGTTTTCACAATCTGTGAAAATGTGCCAAGTATTTTTGCTGATATTTTTTTACATCGGTGTGGTGCTTTTTAAATTGAGCGCATATGAACTGAATCTGAGCAATTAGTAAACTGTATAGTAGGAATTCAAACCGTAGCTATCTGTAATTAGATTTTCTGTACGGATATCGTTAAACTTTGAATGAATGAATGTTTTTTTATTAACGTGTTAAATTGTTCAGCCAATTTACATTCACGCTAACAGTTTACATCGCTCAAGCTAACCAAACATACTGACTATGTAATAGAAGCCTAGACAATAGAAGTCCCTTGGGAGTGTCACAAACATGTCATTTTTATGTGTCATAGACAGTTTATCGTCAAAACCCCATTTCTAATTGATAAAAATTAACACGGACGAAGCAGGACGTCCGGTTTAAAAAGTAAAACCTCTCAAGTACTTTAGAACGTTACAAGTTACAAGCCAGAAGCCGCAAATAGTTTTGAAATAATAGCCGGAGTTACGTGAGACTTTCTTCCTCTGCACCATAGTTTAGTAATAGAGCGGATGACAATGCCATTGTAATGATATCTAAACTATGTGTTAGTAGTATTAGGCTGATTACAAAGTAGTTAGGTATAATGACCGCAATAAAGATCCTTGTTACCAGATAATCAAAAATCTCACATTTCCTTTTTAGCATACCCCATTCATTAATTTGAAAATGAGAGAGACCGTTAAAATAGGAAAAAAGGGAACTCACATTTACACGTTAAAATTTACTTGCATGATAGTGATACTACACTTGTTAGTAGCTCAGGAGAAACGCGAGGCGATGCAATAGGAAACGAAAAGCGTGAAATACACCAGGCTTCATGTCGACAATAACACTGGCCCTTACTGCATAATGTAAGTGTACGACAGTAAGATCCATGCCATAGACCCATCTAACGGGATATAGAAGCTCTATAGTGCAACATCTACAAAACCAGCTCTTAAGTGTATGTAACGTCCATTTCTTCTACATTCCGACGAAGCGAGCATCGTAATTCTGAATTTATGTGACAAGAAATGTACAAACAGATTATTTTTTTAAGTTGTCCCTAAAACCATTTCAGTGTTTCTTTCCGTTCTTGTCTTCATTAGATCGCGAGATACTTTCTTCCTTTTCCTCTCGTATAAATATAAATGCATCCGCATTTGGTAAGAAAACCGTATGTTAGTCCAATATGAATGAAAGTAATTTATGTCGTTGTCAGCTTTCCCGGACCATCCAATATTCAACTTTATTACAACCTTTTCCATCTGAAAATGTTCTCCGAGAAAAAAAAAACAACAACAACGATGCGCCATAAAGAGTTGTTGTTGCACAAAGCAAAAGGGTTCTTCTGAGCTGCCAGTGATAAGCAATGGAGATACAACGACATATAAAAAAAAGTTTTATTGTTCCTTATTCCTTGTACAACTACAACATGGAGCAACATTGCCGCATTACCCGTCAAATACCTAACTTCTTTCGTATGAATGACACTCTTTAAGAAAGTATCTCAGTTTCTAGTTACTTTTTCCTCTGCCCATACATATTAAAAGAAAATACCCCAAAAAATCCATTCGTTTATTTAATACACTGTACAGTTGTTGCAACGTAGTATAATATCCCGTGTTCATAAAAGGTAAAACGCATTTCTTTCGTGCTTCAAGTACAACAGCATTTTAAATCTGAGAACCTGGCAATAACACAAACAGATCTTCTCTAATGCATAGGTAATGAGAGTAATTTTTTGGCTGTCTGGTTTTTTTTACTTACCTAGACCACTTTACTCGGACTGTGTGGGCTACTACCGGGGAGAGTGCAACCTACCTCCTCAACGAATCAGATTATACTCAAATATAATAATACGATATAAAGCGACAAAGTGTGTATGTGTGAATACCAGTATACAAGTTTATCGGTGAAAAGATTCTTCTATGTTCTCACTTCACGTTCATATATTATACAGTATGTATTACACACCATCATTCTCTCTCCCCGGTATGTTGTTCGGTCAGAAGCAGTCAACGTCAGCACAACTGATTTGTAATTTGCAAGTAAAGAGATGTGTGTTTTTTTTTTCGTTGAAACTGTAGCGGTGGTAGTTATATTAGTAGGATGATGGTATAGTCGGTAAGCCCCCATATCTGTAAATGTTTCAACGTGTGTAAACACTAGATAGGTAGTTTCTCTACAAAAGGAGTTCGGAAAAAGTTCACATTTTCATTACAAAATCAGTGGTATTATTGGCTGTTTTTTCCTCTCTCTCTCTCCCGCTCGCCAAAAATTTTTTCTTCTTTTTTCAGATTCAGTGCACGATAAACAAACAATCTATCCTGTTTTACTCTTATATTTCTTCTGGATTTTGTTGAAATCACAGGTTGTTTTGTACCTGTGAGTATTATCTCTCTTCACACTCCAATTTCACAGAAAATAGTCGTTCTTTTTGTTTTTTGGTGGAACAAAATAGCTGCTGCACACTTTCACTTTCTTCTTGTCCCAACCACCACGAGCAGCAGCAGCTGAGCTGAAGTTGTTGTTGTTGCTGGTGCATGTCTGCTAGTGCAGTTTTGGCGAGTTTGGCATTTTTTGGAAAACAAGAAAAGTGTGTGATGTGTGGTTTTGGCTTTGTTCCACTATAGATTTACTTGTCCACTGCATTGTTTTTTTGTCTGTAACACGGAGGCAGACAAGTACTGCACAACTCTGTTATCAAACCACTTTTCGATGAGATAACTAGGAAATGCTTTTCACAAAAGTTAAAAAAAGGAAATATAAACAATATTTTGTAATAGTCGTAGATTTTTCCCACGTTACCTTTCCTTTCTACTTTCACGGGAAAGATATTATGTAAAAAGTTGAAATTCGCCCGCTACTCCTGCTGCTTGTATCTCCGGAATTTGGAAAGGCTCGGCTGGATTTCCGATAAAAGTCATTCGTGTGCCCTTTCCAAAACTTTCCCTTTCTTGTTGTCTGGTTGCAAGAAAAAGCTCTTCTCATCTGCTGGATACTTATACTCATTTATTCATGTTTTTTGGTGGGATAGTATTAAAACGGTGCAAAAAGGATTGAAATATAAGTATAAGTACAATGATCCATCCCCATGTGTGTGTGGGGAATGAGAGCACTAACGGGGAAAATAGACGTAAAACTTTTAGAGTCGACATGTTTTTCATATGATATAGGTTCTTGAGTTACAAATGTACGTATAAATAGTATGATAAAATACACACATTTTAAGGAAGCGTGACTTTTCTTTAGCGTTTTAGAAAATGTAGCGAACCACATGATAGGCTTTCCTAGTCATTTCATGTTATGCTGCCGTTCGTTCGTGCTCGACAGCACGTTACGTTCACGTTTAACGTAATGTTGCGCTAATATAATGCGGCAGTTCGCTAGGTTGTTGGCCGGATGTATACAGACGAGACCACGTTTTCACGCAAATATAAATCTTTGCAATTTCACTTTCCTATTTTAGAATCTTACATACTCACAGGAAATCGTTGAAGTGTGAATTAGCGCCTTTGAATTAAATACTACCGACAACATGATACAAAAAACATGTAGTATATGCATTGAAAACGAAGATGCGGCTGCGGCTGCTCAGTTGTTTCGTAGATTAATTTATTCGTTATAGATTATGCGATACTTTGCCGCCAGTAAGTTTGAAATTTAATTTATTCTTGATAAATTTAGATCACAGATGGTACAAATGGTATGTGGTAGTATTGTGGACGATAAAAACAAAGATTGCACCATGTTTTCATTTTCATGAGAATAAAAATAAATAAACTTTGAGTATAAAACTAACAAAAAAACTGCCAATTAAACAAGAAAAGCAAAAGACCAACAATCCTACACACACGAACGAGTCCATCAGAACGATACATCATCGTACGCGGCAGCATTACGTATAAGATGAAAAGAGATTTTTTCTGTAATACACACAATTTTTCCACAATAACAACAATAAAAAATATGAAACATATATTTGGCAGAAAGTAATAAATAATAGTAATTATTTTAAATGTATGATAGTGCGATTGTGTGTTAGTGTTCGGTCGGTATGCTTTACAGATTCAATATTCTTGCTTGCTTGTCCAGGCTAGTGGTACAATTATGATACTATTTCTAGGCAAAAGAATCTTATAATATGAATAGTGGTCAGTGGTGTGTATATGATATTTGTAGGTAACCTACTCTCTTGACATTTACTCATACCAGTGAAGTATGTATGTAGGTGAAAGTTGTTAGACTAAAGTTGCCTTGTTGAAGATGAGTTCTAAATCCCACATAGCTGAGCTAGAAATTTCACTTTCCTGGCCTAAATTGTATATCAATTTGTTTAGCTTTCTTGGGAGATATTATTGCTCCCTTGTGATAAAATTCTTTTCNTGAGCTAGAAATTTCACTTTCCTGGTCTAAATTGTATATCAATTTGTTTAGCTTTCTTGGGAGATATTATTGCTCCCTTGTGATAAAATTCTTTTCCTCGCGTGCCTCTTTTCATCTAGTTTACCGTTACCGGTTGCGTCTGTGTGCTTAAACAATTTGGGGGTTTGTGTACAAACTTGTACATTTAAAAGAGTATATCATCTCTTCAACCTTATATGAGTATCCTATGTAAAAAGAACCATAACATGTCACTACGTTTAAATTCACATAGATCATAGGTAGGCACTACCAAATAGGTAAAACAGCTTTGGATATATTTTACGCTAGTATTATGCTATTATTGTATACGCGCATATTATATGAGCTTACGGTTGCTTCACGTTTTATTAAAGTTAGTACCTGGATCACATAATCTTAGAAGCGATGAACAAGTTACATTTTCTATCTGTAATTATTGGTTGATGTTATTTGCACAATTCAAGTTCATGGTACTCATCCGGACAAAATAAATCGGTATCATTTGATAATTAAAATCTATTATAAAAATCGACGAGCTTTCGAATGCACACTATTCTTCGTCAGCACTCTCAGCACAAGTATACCACAAGCCGAAAGCATAAAGCATGTCCTACACTGATTTATCTACGTACATTTCAAGATGGACAATTAGCCATTAAAAATTGTCATTGCGATTTGTCTTGCCTATTTTTATAAACGAGGGTTAAAGATTAAGCATTTGTCAGGTCAGTGTGTCTTGAAAAATTATGGTTATAAAGTACAGCAATAATAGTACACAACCAATAATAACTAACTTTTCAAAACTATATCTGAAACAAAATATTGAAACCGTTGTCATTCTTTTAAAAAATGATTGAATTGTTTATTGTCGTCGGTTGACGCTTATCTTTACAAAATTGACTTGTACGTACATATTTCATACATAGAATTTTTACGTGAATATAAATTGAAAGAACTTCACAATAATGTAATAATGTTAGCATGAGTCTGCTGTTACCGATCATAAATTTGACACAATCAAAACTGCTACCTAACCGGAAGCAGACGACGTTACACATTCAATCCGATGTTGCTTCATGCAATGACGCTTATCTTTACAAAATTGACTTGTACGTACATATTTCATACATAGAATTTTTACGTGAATATAAATTGAAAGAACTTCACAATAATGTTATAATTAGAACTTACCGGTCGAAGCATTTCATCATTACCCAAAGCACGCAAGTTTATACAACTTATAAATCGCCATTGGCAAACCGTATTAACCTATACACACGGATTACGTTTACTTTAATACTAAACTGAAGATCTCTATGAGTCTGCTGTTACCGATCATAAATTTGACACAATCAAAACTGCTACCTAACCGGAAGCAGACGACGTTACACATTCAATCCGATGTTGCTTCATGCAACGTGTTTTCAGAATCGGTATTTTTGTACTGAGTATAAATAGGTTATAACGCTGCATGTAAAATATTGCCACAGATTATCCACAGAGTAAACTCAAGATTGATTTATTGCTATATGAGTTTGTCTAAGGCTACAAGTTATTCAGTTCTAAGTTATTTTCTAGTTCTCGTGAGCTGATATGACAGAAAATCCGACAGGAACAACGTTTCCTACTCGAAGAAATGTATTGCACTTTTAACAATGCAACTATCTAATTGTAAATACCTATATGTACGCGGCTAGAACCGTATATTTTTTTAATCGTGCGCTACAACTACAAGCGTTGACGGAGAAAATATGCCCATAAACGGTCTTATTTTTCGTCTTTAAAGGACTACAAGTTACATCAAAAACGGTTTTTTGAATTTTTGTTTTTTTCCTAGTTCTCAGACTCACTACCGCTACCTAATGTCTTTAGTCTTTACTTAATCCGAACTTTAGCTGTCAGCAACTTGAAAATGAAGAAAAATTAGCGAGTGATTCCATTTAAATCAACAGTGACACGTAAATGAATTCGTTTTCTTGCAAAGAAAGCACGCGTCCAAGTATAATTTCCTGTACATACCACAATTGAACCTGCACAAAAAGGGAAGAATTCTTTTTAAGTTGTTGATAAACAATAAGTAATATGGAATAAACGTTGGAGTTGGAGTATCAGTAAGTTTTTGTGAAAATGATGTTGTGAATACCTACCATGTTTATGAAGAGTCCGATTCCACCGCCAACGGTGATGTGCTTCAGAAAGTTATCGTATTCAATGTGATAAGAGCTACTGCTCCCAAGAGAAGAAATGTATACAAAATGAGCAAATCCAAATAAAAACAAGAAGTACAAGAATAGACCAGCAAATATTCCTCTATGAGTAGTTTCGACCTGAAACAAAATTTGTAAATGAGTATCAATATCAATGCCGATCATAATGTCAAATCTACTGTAAGATAATATTTTTTTGGTCCATACTAAACTACCCGTTACCCGTATTTTACACCATCGTTAAGTCAAAGCACGAACAATATATAATGTACAATAGAAGATCTATGATGGAATTTTTTAACTTTAGGGTTTACGTACGTATTTAATTGTAATTTTGGAAGTTTTTGTTATGCATTAATAACAGAACCTTCCTTTTAAGATTAAATATAGGAGCATCTTGGCCGTTCGAGTGGAGCTTATACCAATAAAACTCACTTGACTTAAGCATCTCCTAAGATAAGTTTTTTTGACATGTTATTTTGTAAAATGAAAACTCATGGCCTTTCTTGAAGCTGTCTAGTTGGGTGTTGGGTGTATAGTCTCTCATGCGTTTAAGAAGCATTAACGATATGTT
>JAHZNB010006146.1:0-13449 GCA_027744295.1 Callyntrura guangdongensis
AAAAACTGACAACCCAAGTATCCCAACCCAACCTCGACAAATAGACTATGCTGTGATAGCTTACCCTGATGTTGACTGATGGAGATATCTAAGAAAAAATACTATGTACATGTCAGTGCCATCACTGCCATCAATTAATTTGTCCTTTTTGCATAAAGTTGACGGTTTTGCCCAAACTTGTCGTGACAGAGGAGCACTTAAGCGAAAAAAAAGTATGACAGGCAAATTGAAAGGGGAAAGTGTTGAAAAAAGTGAAATTTTGTTGGTCGCTTCTTTGAGTATAGGTAACTCGATTTCCGAAATCAGAGACTTTTTAGAGACTCGAATTGAAAATTTAGCAGGACGAAGATAAAAGTTAAAAAAGAGGCTTTAAAAAATTGAAGAGCTAAAAGTTCAAAAGTTTCTACTTTACTTTTTGTTGGCAAAAAAATAATATTTTTTCCCTTACCTGCTTGTGATCCAATCAGTGCAAGAGTTAGTGCTGTTATCGTCCTGATGAACCAGTTTTGAATTTGGCACCGAGCTTCTCCCATTTTTGAAATTTTTAGTGGGTCAAGCAGCACTCTACACTTTTTTGTCACTCGGTAATCAAATGCCTCCCTCTCCCTTTCCAGAACTTTTCTAACAGCGGCAGGATAAGTTACGAGTGTCTATATAGAAAAGAGATAGTATGTGAGGATGTTGCATTTGGGCTTCGTCGTTGTCGTCCTCATTGTATAACGTATTACTCGACGTTCACAGCGGGTATCAAAATCGCTTTTGCAGTGTCAACGGTCCATACGGTGAAAACTTAAAATATCTGGAATCTTTAGAAAAGCGAAGAGTTAACTTTTAGGAAGCTCGTGTGTATTTAAGACTAGTAAACTAAGAACTTTTTTGCTCTTATTTTTTGTCCATTCTCTCTCAGTGACAGATAAACTTGCTGGATAACTTTCTTATCATCTATTACATCATCATTTCTTTCGTCTTTATCATCTCATGTTTCTCTTTTCCGCTTCCTCATTCAAGAATCATTAGCACAAACACGTACACTTATACATAGTAATGAGACACTTAAATTTTGTAAACGGTGTCATGTGTAGTCAGTGTAATAATTTTTGTTAATTTTATAAGTATACAACGAAAAACCAAGTCCACACTTTTTCTTACCTTTTTTTACTTAATATTTTCAACTAACAGTTTAGTAAGTTGGATTTTTTAAATCATTTTCCAGTTCCCGCAACTATTAAGACTGCTACCATTTATCCCTTCCTAGCCCTTACTTTTTCTTCTTCTCATTAAATCATTCATGTTTCATATAAATGTCAAGTCAAATCCTATTTGCGTTGCTCTTGCTGTCCTCCTGCTGTTGCAGAGAAAGCCAAGTGGTTTAGTAACTTTTTCAGCAAAAGTTGTTGAGAAAAGGATAATAAGTTTTTTAGTGACGAACAAAAAAAACTCGAGTAGTAAAGAAGAGTTGGCGATGAGGTGATGATGATGACGGGACGATGAGATATAGCAATTTACTTACAACGGTTGTACAACATGGAACAAGAATCGACTCGAGTGCAGAGAGGGTTAAAAACAAAGTTGTTGGAGTGAAAAGGCTTGACTTGTTTTTAATTCTTCCTTTCTGACACAATAAAAAAGGGAAAAAGCAAGGAAAGGGTTTTAAAAATTGAAGACACTTTTTTAGCTGCTTACAAAACTCATAATGTTATTACATATAAGTTTTATCTTTCTCGATGATGATAGTAGTTAGTTGTAGCTGTGTTGATAGGAGAAGTAAAAATTGTAAGTTTTTCTGACTTTCCCCGTTAAGTTTTCAGTACAACAACTAAAGATGGTCCTGTGCTTGTGTGAAGTGGAAATTATTGAATAGGTTGTAAGACAAGTGTTGTTAAAGGAATCAGAATCATAACATCAGCCACTACATATCAGTAACTAGCAGAGTGTTTTAATCCTTGTTAATGACCACAGTTTACTGCGAACTACAATGTTGCTGCTCCACGTAAAATTATAGTAATTTTGGATATCTGACTATAAGAGGAGGTAGATTCTCTATTTTAATGTGAAGATAAAGAGGTAAAGGATCTGTCTGCTGCTGGCTAGAGGAAATATTATTTCGACGAAAAGGTATTAAGTGCGTCCAAGGCAAAAGCAGATCTGTCTAAACGAGCAGTGCACAAACTGACAGAGAACGACAGCTTGGCTTTATAGTGTTTGTCGTGGTGTAAATGTTGTGTAACGGGTACTTATAACCGAATTAACTTGCTATCACTGCTGCATGCAGCCGTAGACCGGTGGACCTTCACCAATTCCAAGTTCATAGTAGAGACACTGGTAGGAGTATTGAACAGTTTGTTTGACGGCACGGTTTCTAGAATTCGTTCTGTTTTTAATAGATAGATAGGTTGACTGATGTTGGAACGTTGATAAAACTTTCCACTATATTTCCTGGTATTAAGTAGTAAGTCTGGCTGGTACTTTTGTTTCTGCGTTTTCGTTTTTGCTCTTTGTTTCTCAGATGCTTTTAATAGTTAGTTTGTCTGGTGGATCATGTACCAGTACCAAGTCAAGGAGAAAAAGTTTTTCCTGTTTTGCTCTGCCTTTGTTTTTTTTGCCGCTGCCGTTACTATTCTGGAAACTGAATACTGAATGGAGAGATCTATCTGCCAATTTTACGAATTAGCCGGGAAGCTTTTAGAAGTTTTTGTCGTTTCTTTCCGATATCCGATATTAATGCTGGGCTGCGTACACAAAAAACACCACAACAGAGAAAAAAAAAGTAATCCAGTCATCAGTGAAATAATCTAGTGATATAACAATTCAATGCACCGCTTTTTGCTGTTGCAAAATAAACTACAAGCAAAATGCTAAATGCTGTTGATCAATATCTTGCGAAATCTCTGCACAAACAATGGAGTGAAGTTAGTTGGCTGGCGAGACGGGAATATTAAAGGACTGGAAAAAGTTGGCAATGTAACGGCGTTCATACTGTAGAACAATGTCACCATTTAACTACTGTTACTTCTCGACTGATCAAGGTTACTGTTCCGATACATTAATTTTCTGCCCGGTAAAAGGCAAAAACTAATTAAATTACGTTGGAACATACAATAAGTTGCCGTCCGTTGTGCAACTCAATTATACACAATCGTCGTACAGCCAACTGAGCCAACTCTACAAAGATCTTACAATATGGGGTTCTGCAATGTTAATAGTTGTCAAAATGAGAAAAATAATACGCATTTGAGGGAATATTTTTCCCTCAAATTCCTATACGGCGCGGGACTGTCTTTAAAACCAATTTCTTAATAAATCGCATTTATCTCCGATAAACCAAAACCAAATTATACACCGTCAAATTTAGTTATTCAACAAATGCGTTTTCCTTTTACATAGAAATATAGAAATGAACTACAAACGTATTGACTCTTGTGTTGGCACAAAACATTTTATTGGGATATTTTTTCTACTACTCTACACCAAATTGAGTCATTAAATAAGATTTACTTCTGCCATTTTTCCTCGCTACTGGTAATTTGAAATCTTTGGTAGAGTGCACGTTATATTTTTATATACAACAGTGCACAGACTTAGGAAGGCCCTTTTTGTTTTCTTGCAACAACTCCTTTTTCTTTTTTCTTACTCCAGCAAAAATTCATTATTCACCAACATTATTTACTACTCTTTTTATTTCTGTAGCCGCGAAGCATTGCTGAAACTGCAAACAGCATCAACAACAACTGTTATTGCAAAACAATTTTTTTCTATTTATGTGCTGCTACTCGGTGTACCTAATACGAACATTATTGTGTAACGTTATGTTATTCTTAATGAAGCCGGAAAAATCTCCAGCTTTTCTTGAGTGTATGTGTGTGTGTACCATTGCAACCAAAACTCCTTTCCCCATAAGTACTGTTATTTCCCATTAGGTCCACACGTATACACAAACGCCTTTCATTTAGCTCGGCGAAAGTTTCCTTTACTTTGGCTGCTTACTTGTTCATTATTATTATTATTATCATTTCTAATGTGCGCTGTAGTTTAGCCGTCCGTCGGTAGCAGAGATTTATTATGTCAGAGGCAGGCAGGCAGGGACACTACGACCCTCACCACCACTACTACTACTGTCTGCAAGACTATTGAATCATCAGCATTAGCTTTGCCGCTACAAAAACTGGGTATTTTATTTCTCTCGCTCTCACTCCTTGCGTTAATATAATTTTCTCATTCCACAGCAAAGAAGCGTACTACTCTACAAAAGTATTCTGCTTCAATGTGAAAATAAAAATCATCCTGATAAAAAGAATTATCATTACGTCATGTGTGTGTTAGAGAGTATCACTCTTTTAGGGGAGGATTGGATAACGGTAGCAGTAGCTTCATAAAATGTAATGTGTCTGAAAGAATGACTAAAATAGTAAAACGTTTTTCTGGGCTTTACTTTTTTTGTAGCGTAGACCTCCTGCTGACTTTTGTGTGTTCTGTTAGAAACTGACTGACTGAAACTTTTTTTCTCTCTCTCTCGGTGTTCCCTGGATTCCTTTGGCTGAACAAACCAAGCATACAAAATACCAAAAGGAAGAACCGGCCAAACAATTTTCTTCCGTTTCTCCCTCTTCCACTATCTCGTTCTTCCTCCTTTTTCTTTTGCTTCGGCGAGAAGGAAAATACTTATTACACAGTAATCCAATAAGTGAAATAGAATTTTTCTTGATGTGAGTTGATGTTCGTTGTCGCCTTGTTTCTATGTATGGCTTGACTGTTGATGGCTGCCACACGCTTCTAAACTTGCTCCAAGAAACTGACAGGACACTGAGGGAGGATGATGATGAAGAGGAGCTGAAAGAAAACAAAAAAAAAACGGAGAGAAAGTTAAACGTATGGATTCCTTTCATACCGGTCGGGTTGTTCAGGGATGTTGATGAAAGGCTTGACGACTATAAGAAATGTTTATGCTAGTAATTCTCCTCTGTGTGTGGGTTAAAATATAAGGAAATATTTTTCCGAGATTTTTGATGACATAAACTAATGTACTAATGTACGGTGTCTGTGTTCAAACGAAAAATATAGGATATGAAAGCTGTGATATATGAGATATGTTTTAAATGTGTTGCAGCAGGAAAGGGAATCGTGCCCAAAGAAAACGGAGACATGTCTTGTCTAGTCTCAGTCCCATGAGGTTGCAAGTTCAACGTACAAGAATGAAATGATGATGTACTTTTTTCCTTTACTATTAATTTTTCTCTTTGTTGTCTTTCCTTTTAGACAAATAACATGGTTAAGCCTATGGGGGTTGTGCAAAAAGTCGTTTTTCTCAAGTGTCTACTTTATTCCACCCCTTGCTGGTGTTTTAATTGAAAAATTACAAAGAACCTAATTAAAATGAACACGACGTGGTAGTTTCATCATCCTAGCCAAAACGAAATAAATAAACTCCTCCACACCCAGCCTTCAACGATGACATTTTGCCCCATACTTGTGGGGTTTTACATATTACTATGTTTTCTTAGCTCGTGGTTCATTTTTACCGTTTCCGAGAGATTGCTTTATAGTGTCCCTACTAATACTACTCTTTCTGTCTTTAACCGTAGTACACTCCAAGAAAAACACTCTTCAAATGACATGGAATCAAGAACCAGGAAACGAAGAAAAAGAAGAGAGAGTATTTTCCAGGTTACTTGCAGTGGATTAATATTCCTTTCTCATCCACTGGCTCACGAACGAGCACACCAGTCGCACAATCTCTTTTCCTGTTACTTCCGCTTAATATTTCCTGTTTCTCATCGTCTTCATTTTCCTGAAACATTTTAGTTTCTTTTTGTTTTTACACTGTAGTCGTACTTATTTAGTGGGGATGGATCGTGTCGTGTGTCTTCATGCCGTGGTGTCATCACCATTATCATTTGTCGTGAAGTTATGAAGTAGGCTGCCACTGCATTGCTATCTCCGATGATTTTTATGAACATACACCATCTTGCAACTTATTTTCCGAGATGCTAAAATGAAGGACTTTATACTGCTTCCTTTTTCTTACGTCATGCTTCAGGATAAAATGACACTGCACTTGAAACTATATATCTACAAACATTTTTTATACACCAAGCTGTTTGAGACTAATCCCTGCTATTACAGAAAGAAAAAGAGTGGTGCTTGGCTGGGCTGGTTTGAGCACTCCATGTTGTGAGAGAAATCTGCAGACAAGACAGTTCAACAATGGTAGCTGAGCATACTTGAATATTATTATTATGAAAGTGAATGATGAAGCCGGAAAAATTCGGTGGAGCTTTCTTTACAACGGGTGTAAGTGCCTACATCATCATCATCATCATCTCAGTGCATTACAAAACAGACAAGTCAACATGATGATTTCATTTCACATTTTTCCTCTCTCTCTCTCTATCCTCCTTCTTCCCTTCCTCCAGAAAGACTCTTGACACGAATTTTTCCTGGGAAATATTCAGCTTTTTTGAAAAATACAAGAGGAGAGCTTGAAGAAATACTTAATTTCATAGTTGAAAAATTGTACTATGCAAGTGGGGAAGGGAGAGAAGAATGCGTAAAAATGCACATCACCATCTGTTTACAACTCTGGCTATGTAAAATCAGTAGGATTTTGTGAAGCGTTCAGGCAAGAATGAACAGACTCAGAATACTTTGAGCGTTCAAGTTCAGAGATAGGTGCACGTTATTCTCGCAGTTATGAACAAAGTGAAAGAGAAAGAAAGCAGACGTTACTGTCTCTATACCACAAAATTTGTATATATCTATCATACCTGTATCGATGTGGTGGTGGCATCCATTCATATAAGAATTATGTACTATATAACAGACAAAAATGAAAATGCAGTTTTGTTAAAAAAAAGAATAAGGATTTTCATAAAAATCCTGTGTCTTATCAAAGATTTTCTGGTGATATTATTAAATAAGTTGCTTTGGTTGAAGATAGTCTGATGAGAAACACGTGTTCCAAGCAAAAGGGCGAAAAGAAACTTAAGTATCTGTAGGTGCAGGAGCAATCACAGTGATCTGCAATTCAATGAACAAAATACTTACTGCTTTTTCTTCTTCTTCTCCTACCAAACTTTGGGCTTTTCGTGAAGATATACTGAAGATTCCGCAGTTGTTTCTGGTGAAGTGGAGAAGAAAAGTGATAAAGACAAATCCTTATCCTTGCTCTGCATTCCCATTCGAACCTAGTATAGAAGATATCGATACGAAAGCTTTCAGTTTTGGTACATTTTCGAGCAAAAACTACGAGTTAGAGATCAGGTAATTCTCTTCACTTGTAATCAGCAATCAACAAAATGTATATATCTATGCAGCTTATCAAGATTATTTAATTAGGGTACGTATCTCAAGGCTGAGTGAAAGAAGGGAAACCAAAGTTTTGATTTTTATGAGGCAGTATAGCGTTATATAATTATTATAGGTTGGAAAATATAAGTTTTTTGGGGTTTTAATAGTAAAAACAATCGTTAAAGACGAGTCAGAATATCCAGAGCCTTGCCGGTTTTTTGCTTCNTTTTAATAATAAAAACAATCGTTAAAGACGAGTCAGAATATCCAGAGCCTTGCCGGTTTTTTGCTTCATATGGCAATTGACAAACTTCTTTGCTATCTGTCAAGTTTTATATCTTTGTCTCTTCTTGAAAATACCCCAACTTATTTTAGTACTTTAGTGTAAAAAATGTTTGTCTGTATGTCTCCGATCACATGATTTTTTTGTTGGAGTGAGCAAAAAGTTAAAAAAAAGCACCATATGTTTTACTTCATACAGAGGTGGGATGAAAATATTCAATTATGTTTAAGCATTGATTAATTTTTGCGAGTCAAATTAGCTATGAACGTTGATCTGTTTGCTTTTCACCAGACAAACCTTGAGTTTAGTAAACAAATTGTTTAAATTAAATAAATTGTATGTTTTTATGGTTTTATGTTTTTTACTTTTTGCTTTGATTAAAAAGAAAACAAGAAAATGGCGCTCAGCAAATACTTTTCGTGTTTTTTATAAACTTTCACAAACAAACAAACAAACAAACAACAAAAACTACAACTACAATACTTTCAAATCAATAATTTAATCTCTCTCTCTGCAAGTGTACATTTTTTAAATATTAAAGCGTGGTGCATATGTGGTGGCTTTGAAGAGTACATATATATAAACTTTTCGTTTTTTCCTCGTTGTATTCAAAATTTAAACTGCAATTTTATTTTGTTTTAGCTAAATTCTACAAAAACTCAAATATAGACCTTGTGTTTTTTTGTTTTGCAAACAAGTTTACTTTCTACTTTACTAGTTTTGACACAAAAATCCCCGTTTCCTTTCGAATTCGTAATGCATCATGCTCTTATCACTTGATAAAGCACAGCACACTGAAGAACAAAAATTCGGGAACGAAACAAGAGATACATTTTTTCACACAGTAGTAACGAGAAAAGACGGCAGAAATTGAAAACGCTCTAAACTTGCAATTTCAAGTACATACGTTCATAAAGTTTTTTTACGTTAGACATACACAGAAATGTATCTCTCTAGAGATTTTGAAGCGTATAATCATGTACTGTCCTTGCCCGTCTAGTGCTCAATCATGATAAAAAAAAGTAAACTGTGCAGTGCTTTCCAAGTGAGGATTTCAGTTTTTGGACGACCACTTTGAAAATACCTCTGAAGAAGAAGAATTATCCTGCTTTCTTTGGCAATTTCCTTTTATTTCAAAAGAGAGCTAGGTACTCTCGCAGCAGGACGAGCAACATAGAAAAAGAAAGAAATGACTACGAGAAGAGCTTCAGAAACTACTAAAATATCAAGTCAGCCTCTCAATTCGAAATCGAGAACTTGGAACAATACTGTGAAACACGTGAAAGTCAACTACTACGCCGAAGTTTAAGAAAAGGTATACAACTCACAATTGCAGTTGAAACTCAACTCTTTGTGGTGTGGTTAGCTTACTACTCTCTCCTCCTTTATTCGTTCATACAAATCAATGTTTTCATCTTTAAAAGGTTTCAAGCAAGTGGTAGCAGTTAAAGTAGTTTTTTTTCTGAATGCACACGAAAACCACCACACCACCCACAAAATTTAACATTTACCATTACATGTCGTCCAATTCTGGGAGCTGAGAAAAAGAAAATGCTAAATTCATATAGCATGTACCATTTCAGCGTTTTCTTTCTTCTTTTTCACTTTCTCCAGAAACATCAAAGCAACATCTCTTTCTCGATACTTTCCATTATGCTCAACTCTAGCTGTGTTGTGGTATGTATTATTATTGCTCTTGCTAAANATACGTCATTCCACTCCACACGAGAACGACTCTCACGCATTTGAAATCCATAGTGCAACAAACTTTTGTATTTTAACAGATCTTGTCAGTATTCTTGAAACTCAACCAATTTTTGCCATTACGCATTGCTCGTATAAAAACCCAACGTTCAAAACACAAAACTATCTACCATATAGCTGGTTTTTATTGTTCATATTTTAAAATCATGAACGATTTCTCATGTTGCTGTCAACCCAATCATGTACCTACTATTCTTGTTTCATAATTGTGGCATGTTAAAGTCATCTTAAAACTTAAACTTTTTTTCATCCTCCCACATCTCACACACATTACCAATATCACCGCATCTTGTTATGAAATTGACCAAGTAGCAAAATCGGAAAACTGTTAAAAAACGTTCCTTTTTATGCGCCGAGCCAGCACATGTTCATAAATTGTCCCAAGTCATTTCAACGTTTTTTGTCAACCATTTGTGTTTAAATACGCAGCTCTCTCTCTCTACTCACGCAAAAATGGTTACCTCAATAGGCTCATTCTTTTTTAACATAATTTTGAAATGATAAAGTATTATATGGTTGACGCGGTTTTCCGTTTCTCTTCTGGTGCATTACTTTTACTTAACGTCAAAAAAGGCAAAAACGGATAGCATCAAAACTTGTTCACACTCGATAAGGTTCTTTCTGTTCCAAAAAGCTTATTCTTTTTATTCCTCTTTTTTCTCTCCTATCTCACAATTTCCCTTCATGATTTTTCCTTTTGTAATATTTTATGCGGTGTACATACAATATGTACACATATGTGTGTATTTTGTTATTGTGTGTAGGTATATTTTATCTTTCCATTCTTAAAGTTTGCATGCAGATACACCCACTATCAACGCACAAGTTGTTTTCTTTTTGGAGCAAATCCTATCTAACATATGACTGCATTATGCATAATGTGTGCTATGTAGAGTCAAATACTTATATAGCATATGGACATCTTTTTTTCTCTATATTTATGTACATTTTATATGCGGAAGAGTAAAGTAGCGAGAAAAAGACATTTCATGTTATTTTTGCCACATCTTTGTTCCTTCACTCAACTCATCTCACTCAATGCATCACTTTTCTTCTTTTTTTCTTCGAGCCTCTCTCCTCCTTCGCCATTTTTTTGCTTGGCTTGTATACAGTCCAAGCCGAAAGGAGTCAGCAGTTCTTACTGTATACTAGGGAAATCCTCCAGCTTGTTTATGTACGCAACTGACATTACTCGCCCAGAAAAAAAGAGGTATATATGTTTCTCTGCCAAGAAAAATGGAAGCAGGTTGAGAATACGTTGAATAAACAAGGGAGTGAAAAGGACGGCAAAATATTACACTCTCCCTACCCAACTATCATCCTACACTTTGTACTTTTTGTAGTCCCACATGTGAAGTAGTAAAGTTGTCTCTTTTTTAAAAAGTAAACAAGATGACGACGACACACTACATTTATAAATGTGGCGTTCTCCGAAAAGAGAAAACTTCAAGTAAAAAACATGTTACATCATTAGGTACTGTCGGTATTGCACAGAATATCATTTCACAACAAACTGCGAGCTTTTACTACTAAAAGATGGAAGTTTAGAAGCACATTATTTATGTATGTACGTACCCATGTACAAAATGTACGTAGGTTTTTTGAGTGACTGGCTGTCTAAAGCAACGTTTCACTCACAAACATCATCTCTAGCATAAACTGCGATGTGACGGCTATAGTGTATATACGTGTGTGTGCGTGTAGTTTTTGCAAATCTATTCTAACCGCTATGTGTGTAGTAGTAGGTAATGTTCAGAATAATATTGCATTTTTACATCTTTGGGTACTTTTACATGAATGATAAAAGAAGAGAGAGAAAACTGGAATGGATGAATGCGAATTGCGTGGTTTTTTTTACTAGAGCGCAGAGAGAAAAAGAGGGGAAGTGTCACAAAACAAGAATTGTGTGGTTCCAAAATACTTTCTCAATTTTTCTTTTTCCCTCACTCACTTTCTTTTCTCTTTATGTCGTGATGTGAAAGAAAATAAAGAAAGCCAGGGTGAAAAGTGAAAGTAGTGCAAATACACTATGGACGAATAAAGTGTAAAAACACTGTAACTGTAGGAAGAACAGAGCGGCACAAGAAGAACGCCACATGTGTTTTTGTACCTAAGACTGCGCGAGAGACAAAGGTTTTGTGAAAATCGCTACATTTGGTGAAATACTTAGGATGATGGGATGATGTTCATTGTCAAAACACACACCTTCACTATTTCTTTTGTTGGAAATATGAGAAAATAAAGAAGGGTGCGTGTCAGCAGAGGAAAAGCGAAAAAATGTGGCTACTATACATCCCACCAACCCAACCCAACTGGCCAGCAAGACAGAAGTGACACTCAAGAACAATTTTTTATTTATTTATGTCTCTGTCTTTCTCTTTCAGTTTTCTTATCTGTTGGTTTTTTACACTCTATGGAAAAAAATCGGAGTCATGGTGTGTGCTGATCTGTATAAAGGACAGACAGGAAAGAAAAGAGGAAGAGGGCAGTTGTGAGACTGTGGACAAGTTTTTTACAAAACGCACAAACAGGGACTCGTTTTTTTACTTTTGACAAGGAAGGACAAGGGCAAAAAAGTGAAAAATGATTGGGATGTACATAAAAAATGAAGAAACTTACTGAGAAACGATATGTCCACTTTTTTCTTCCTACAGTCAGTCTTCAACTTCCTTTTGCCTTTCCTGGTTTTAAAGCGCGGCTAGTTTTTGATGGTAGTGGTCAGACAGATAGGTCGTCGTCGTTGAGTAAATTCTTTTCCTTCCACTGAAAATGGCTGGCCTTCTGCAAGAGAAAAAAGATTCTTTCTATCTCTCTGGTTGGATATTTGACGGTCTCTGCAGTTTTATGCTGGAATCCGCTATCTGATTGTGTAGCCCTCTCAAACGATGAATGCGTTTAAAAGATGAGAGCCAGGGTGGAGTTGGCGAATAAAAGTGGACAATGAAAAAACAAGCCAGGAGTTTGTTATGTTGGTGGTGATACAGGCGTTGCTGAAGTGAGACTCACTTTGTTACAGGGAAAGTAGTAGTAAATGTTTGTAACGGGGAAAACAGTTGGTACAAGTGCGTGTGATGCGATAATACTGTGATTATTATTATGGCTTGTACATGGAGCCATTCTAAGTAGAAGCCTGGCAATGGTGATGATGCTGATTGTTGTCGCCCATTGATCGTTCTTATGTTCCGTCGGGTTTAATTCACAATTCTGTTTCTCCGAGTCGTTTTTGCTGATTTTAAACACTATAAAGTTTGCGTGGCATGTACCAGGAACGTGTTGGGGCTGGGGTGTATGTAGGTATTTCTGCAGCAAGCGAGGAAAAGACTGATGACAGCTGGAGAAGGATAATGTCCACTGATAATGACTGTGATGATGAAGAATGACCAGTTACTTTTAACACTTTCTCTGGTGTGATACGAAAAGTGGTAGTGTTGGATGCGTGGTAATTTTTAGGACACCACCACTGTTTTCGCTTATTCGCCCAGTTTTCGGCCTGGTCAATGCTGTTATTTCAAAGGTTTTTATGCAGTGGTAGCTAGCACAAACACACCAAGACAATATTACATTGGCATGTGGGATAAAGTTTGGTAAATATAAAAACTTGCACACAACCCGTCTCGTATAAATAGTTTGCAATTTTGTCCTGGAAAGAAACAAGTTGTGACTCTAAGCTATTTACTTTTTATTTACTGTTGTCATCTATATGCTGCTGCTGACTACTTCGGGTATGTTTTATGTATGTGTCCGTTTTTGCACTACACGTGTTCGTTATGCTTTTTCATTTTCCTGGTAGGTAAATATTTTTTGCGCAGAACATGTAAGAAACAGATAGGTTTTAAGACGGAATCCTAAAATGGCTTGGCTATACACACGGGTTGAAGCCAAAGTTTATGGTGCGACGTTGGGTGGTAAAGTACTTGCACTGTTCGTATTATTTATTTTTTACTCTATTTGACACAAAATGTACTCCCAGCAAATTGGGTTAGGGGATATACAAAAGCAAAATCGACTTTAATTTAAACACACGTAGACAAAGCACACAAGGAAGATTGAAAATAGCGACATGTTCCAGCTAGAGAAAATTGTATATTATGAATACGTAGTGCAACATGCAACGCACA
>JAHZNB010006147.1:0-12922 GCA_027744295.1 Callyntrura guangdongensis
ATATACACGTACAGAATTTAGAGTTACTGCCAAGGGAAAAACTGGCCATGCATCTATTCTTCATGAAGATACAGCTGCAGAAAAATTGCACAAAGTTATCAATAAGTTGCTAGGTCTTCGCGAATCAGAAAAGGCAAGATTGACAGCAAATCGAGTACAGGATTTGGGTGATGTGACCTCTGTCAATATGACAATGTTAGGGGTATGTTATTTTTAAAAAAACATCAAATCGTGCTGCATCTTCTACTGTCCTTGATCACGTCAAACACGATTTCAATTATTTTCTCTTTCAGGGTGGCTTACAAGCAAATGTCGTTCCTCCAGAACTTTCCGCTGTTTTCGACATTCGTATAACGCCACACTGGAGTCTTGATTACCTGAAAAAAATGCTTGATGACTTATGTAAGGAAGCTGGACCAGATGTCAGTTACGAGTACTTACAATACAGTAATATCACGGAGAAAACGGCTGTCGATGATTCCAACGAATGGTGGCCAGTTTTCAAAGGAGCTTTGGATAGCATGTAAGCGTATGAGCTTTAAATTTTTAGTGCACCGGAGAAACTTTGACTAAACAACGGATAAACAGTATAGAGGGGGTTATTCCTAAACTGTTGCTTATATTTATAAGGGAAAGTTTCACTTATGCGCATTAATACCTGCTTATTTGAAAATTATTCACATTATCTATATAATACCTAAAAGTTTCCCTTTCCTGTGCTTTAGGCGTCATACACTTAACTGCAAAATATTTCCTGCTGCAACAGATCTGCCTTTTATTCGAGCAGTAAGTTCATTGTATTGTTTTTGTTGTACATGAAATAAATTATACAGGGACCTGCCAATTAATCAGAACAATTTATGAGACTATTCTGAAACAAATAACCAGCTATCCCGGAAGACCCGCAAACGCAAATATCAATTAATCTTATCCCATTCACCCGTTGCCCGTAAGTGTTTCCAAAAATTATTCATTTCTAATAAGTTCAACTATATACCCTGGTCAACTTGTCATTTTGCATCCCATTCACTTTTCATTTCCCTTCAACCATCAATCAAATCTTGGTGATTTTGACTTTATCAAAACAAAATTATATGTCGGCAAACAAGTATAAATATATTAATATTATGCACACACTGAAATCATTCTGAGAGATAATGTGGTTTGTGTATGAATGAAATCTAAAGTTTATAAAAAAGCAAATATGGCATGAACCACAACATGTTCATAAACACGTATATTTCATATAAAAATCTTTGATTTGATTAGATTAACTACTTTGGTCACTATTGTTCACCCCTTGCTCACCCTCTAAAGTGAACTTCCCATGAACATACTGTTGAAATGTAGTAGGTAGCTTTAAAACTAAATTGAATTACAACTTTGTTCTCAAAATCTCTGTCATGTATTAGGAAGCAAGTGTAAAGCTATATAGCCCAACCAATGGGCTCTGAATTATTGCCTTTTTAATGAAACTTACTATAATTCTGCTACTGTTGAAATATACAACGCTCAAAAGTATCAATGTAGTCACTGTAATTCATACAAAGAAGAGAACAAGGTGTATGCAGCTTTCCCATGCACCTTTCTAATCGTATATATCTTTGAAAAGCAGGCAGCCACCATTTTATAGTACATAATATTTTATATTCATAGATCCAACTTTAGTCTATTTTGATTGCGAATTCCGATCTCAGAGCCGAGCTTAAAAATGTGAATGTAGCTATGTAAAGCATTGCCATCATCAGGATATTGTACGAGCCTTAAAGAGAAACAAAAGAGCTGCAACAACAACATCTAACATCGCTGCGTCATAAATGTGAACAAGAGCAAGTTTAAGTTATGTGTAGTTGTGTTGTTGCAGTAGAGTGAACTATCTGTAAAATGTTTTTCACTAACAGACTATTTTTTACTGCTCAACTGCTCGCGTAAGAAAGGCTAATAACCTGATAGACGAAAGACAGGCTTCAATGTCAAAGGTACGTACACAGAACGTGAAAATGAAACTGTGGGTTTACAAGATTATCAGGTTGCCCCAGCTCACCGATGAGTGATCTCTTCTTCGGTCAAAAGCCTTGTGTTTATAGAGTGGTGGAAAAGTGCAGTACGGGAGATGTGTGGTCATCATAGTCGTCGTTGTAAGAATTTTTTACTTCACCCTCCTTGTATTACGTCGTTCATCACATATTACTTTTTTACGAATTTAAAAACTCTGGCACCATTTCTTGCCGTGATTTTAGTTCTGCCAAGATACCGTGGATTTTTATGAGGGGTGCTTTCATTAATGGTAGTAGTAAGTAGTGGAACTGCTAATAGAGATTTTCATATTTTATGAGTTCCTCCTTTCCGAATTCCGAAAAAATCTTTTTACACAGGACATGAAGTGCACTGCTCTTTCACAAAAGTTTTTACGTTAAGATATTTATAGTCGTCGTTATTTACAACAGACAGCCAGCAGCGCACGTTGCAATAATAAATACATTACTGCAATTACAACGTAGCGCTATATCGCTATATTCAATTTAATCAATTCCATATATGTCATCCTATATAGCTAATTAAGAAATCATTATTTGAGAAAGGATTGAATTCTGAAACGTTAGAGGAAAATCATTATGCAAGACATATCATGTTACCCTTGTAATTTGTAATTCTTGCATTATACTTTTTCTCGATTTCATAAGTGAAACGCTAGAAATCGATAAGTTTATTTGTCTAAAATAATAGCGGTGGTGGCAGCCACGAGGCAATATTATTGTGAGTCGTGTGTTCTATGAATAATAGCCGATCAGCAATCTAGTAAAAACGACAAACCAAGAAATTATTTACAATGTTGAATGATGGATTTTGTAATTTTATAATTTTCAGGAAGAAGACATCAAATGACAAGAAAAAGTGGAGAAGGTGGGGGATCAATTCTGACTTTACATACGACAAGACGCTCAAAATTTAAAGTTTTTATTTTGGACAGTAACTTTACCACTTCTGCTCACGAATTGCTATATTAGAAAATTATTTCGTGTAAACAAAATATTATTGCGCTTTCGTCACATATAAATGTTGCTTTCGATGAGGATGTGCAAGGGGAATTGAGCCAATCTTAATATTATCATCATACTAAACTATATCATGAACAATTATAATTAAATACAAATTCTTACTTTAACGCAGCTCGAAAAGCACTCGCACACAACATAGCATACAACTACGTGTTTTCCTAACCCATCAACATTATATCATGCACTACTGTTTATTTAGGCAGGCAAGTTTCTGGTCATCGAAATTTCCCAAAACTCCACTGGATCGCGTAGCAAACTCTGTTTCCCAACAGTAGTAAGTAATAGTACTCTCTTCCAACGCAAAAAGTACTCTTGTATTGCCCATGTACTTTGTTTTCAACAAAAAACCCAATGTTTTACTCTGGCGTAATATTTAGAGACTCGCTGCTGATGAGTTGTAAGGTAAGGGATAAGAAAAAAAATTCTTCGTGATTGTAAAACTTGAACCGCATATATATATTTTTTACATTCGTAAGTACGATGGGATATCCAGATTCCAGATATTTTGTGATGATACCGACTGATAACTAAAAATCCCTATATTTTTTGTATTCTCTGCATTAGTGGACTAAGTGCCGTCATGTACATTTTGTTGTACAAATGGCGTGTTCCCAATCAACAAAAATAGCCCCTTCATATATGAATGTAGTTCATGCCGAAAGCATGATAATAATGAAACATGAAATCATCATCATCGTCGTCGTTCTGATATTTTTGTGTGCACTCTCTGCATAGAGCGCAGCAGTGTTCTTCTTCTCGCTTTAAAATATTATTACATGCATGTTTCATGTTACCATTTTTCCTGTCTTTCCAGCTTGCCTGTCGAGTCCAATAGAAGTATATATTTATGTACGCTTGTTCTCCTCTTCTCTGTTCGATGCTCTGATGCTCTTCTTTTGTCCTTGACAGGAGTCGACAACTCAAAATGGGTTCTAGCGGCAGCACAGAGAGTCTGTAGTAGGCACAGTGTGCAGGCAGGGACATACATAAAGAAGCAAAATCCATAAAATATACTTTCAGACCAAGAATGTTTATATGTGTACATGGTATTATAACAACTATAACACCATCATCATCATCAACGTCGTCGTCGTTCCCTCTTTTTTCTCTACCACTCTTTTCATCCTATTTGCCGGAGGATCATGGGAATGGGAATAAAACATGACAAGAAAGGAATGAACGATACGCGAAAGGATGGAATAAAAAGAGGAGGAGAAAACCCCAACAGCTACCGACCATCCCTCGGAAAAGAAAGAATTTTTGAACTCGTCCATCAACATCATCGTCCAGAAAATAATGTTGAGTGTGTGGTGGTGAGTGGTGAGGGACGAGAGAGAAGAGAGAAACGATAAAAATGTATGTACTCTCTCTCTCTCTCTCTGTTTGTAATGGTGTTCGGTTCGTTTCGTGCCGAACAGTCATAGTACAACGTACTCTTTATATACCCTTGCATCTGGCAGGGAATAATACAAGTAGGTAGGTATGTGGTGTGTGCATTCGAGTTGCTTTATGGCTTGTTCTTTCTCTCGCTATCTCACCCAGTTTAATTCTCAACGTACATGAAAATCTCCTCTTTCCCTTCTCTCACGGCAAAACCCTGAATTGCCACTTTCCCCCCAGCAATTACAAGACAGGGGTAATAGTGGCGAAAAGATAATTACATTTTTGAAATCCTCGAAGGTTTATTGATATTTTAGCTTAAAATCAAAGGTGTACAGGAATGCTTTCTATTTTTCATGAATTTTTAAAAGTTTTCACTGCGGCTGACATGTGAAAATGGAAAGGCGCCATGTTTTTGGCGGACTCACAATCCCGGGAGAGAACGAGAAATGTCTAAGGACAAACCGCACTTTTCTTTAAATATTTTAAACTTATTATTAGTCTTTTTAATTGGAGTTTTCATGCCCACCAGATTCGCGATGCTTGATTCTCTCCAAAGGCGCAATTGTCATTTGGTGACAGGACGTAAATATCCGAGAAATTTGTGATGGAAGATGTATCTGTCAGTTCGGTTTAACCACTAGCCCAGCACATAATTATATGAATATAGCATGACACGAATTATGGCCGAGATATATGTATATTTTCTTACTACCGTGTGTGCACACAGTAGTGCGCGTTCATGATAACACGGGGTATTGTACAAAATACGAAAAGTAAACTTTTCTTCTGTTGAATGTTATGTTGCTTCATGTTGTTGTCATATTGAAACTTCTGTGTACATGTTCACCAAAAGAATTTTTTGGCCTCTCGTTTCTCACCATCTGTGTCCATATCCTTTATACCCCAAACAACTCTTTAGCTCTGTTTTGTTTGCCTGAATTCTCGTAGGATTAGTTGACTCCACATACTCTACACATACTCCACTTTACTTCCAGCTAGCTAAACAAAGGAATGAAGATGCAATACAATTACAAAGCCTTTACGTATCCATTCCTTAATGCTTGTCTCAAGTATCCCCGTCTCTCTTCCAAACTATTATCCAATCCAGCAGAATCCAGCGAGACAAAATTGGAGGGTCGGCTTGTCCCTACATACCAAACGTACAAAATGTAATTTTCGTTATTTATAATGTAATGTGAAGGTTTTGGATTTATTATTGATGCCAGCACAGTTAGTATGGTGGAGTTTACCATAAACTCCACTGCTAATTCATGTCATCTAACTTACGGACGTACAATTAGATTTCTTTTAAAATGAGCCTTGACTGTATAATTGAAATGTTCTTGTTCACTACTACATTTAAAAGTCCATAATCATAAAGTTTGAGAGAGCACTATTTTTCTTCCCCCTGTGGAAATTTCGAATAGCCGTCTGTCATATTAATACTTCTCGTATATCGTGCAAATGTGAAGCATTCACTCAGTTGTCATATCATAAAATATATTGGTCTGCCTGCCATTGTAACCAGAGATGAGAGGGAGCATATTTGAAAATAATAGAAAGAGAATCCAGCAGACATACATATAATAGAAGGAAGGGCATTTAGGGGACTTGCTCAAAATCATTGGGGTCTGGTAACACGGCAAATGCACTATCCACAATTTTTACTTAGGGAAGCTCAAAGTTGGGCGTACAACATTGTGCTGCTGCTCCTGTTGTTGCCAGCCAAACGACAACCCCAACAGCAAAGCTCTGTAAATTAGTGCTGCTAAAAGCTGTGATGTCGCTGCTGTACTTGGCATGATCCTGTTTTACCAAAATGTTTTTTCTCTCCATCAACCGTGCATCAGAGCTGTGTTACTGATGATATCCATATCGGTCCATGTTGCCAGCAAAACCAACGATGACGACGGAACACCACCATACATTCTACTCCTTTTTTTTATATATACCATCTATTACTGCGCGTACGTAGGTATCTATATCCCTCCCTATCGCATCCCAAATCGGAATATCTTTTCAATATAAAGCACCACACATAAAAGACAGGGGCATTGTGTGCACACACACGACATGGTACAACAAATGGATAGAATAAACTGGCTTCAACTATAACCTACCAACCAACTCCAACCGAAAATGCAGTGAAATTCTAACAAAGTGCACACTGGCTAAAACAAGCAGAGAACCATGTATAATTCTTCTTTTCTCTCCCATGTCTGCAAATGCGTGTATTTTGTACCAGTAGGAATGGTAGGAGAAAAAACTTCGTCTTGCCCCAACACCATGTAACGTGGTGGTTGTATTATTATTGTATGTGAAGAATACACTTTTGGGTATAAATGCTTCATGCTAAGCTGCTCCCTCTTCTCGCTGTGTAGTTGCACTCCACAGCAAAAGATTTTATTTACCGTACGTGCGGGCTGGAAATGAAGATACTCGATGCTGCCACAAAACCCATACATAGTCCTTTTAGGGCTCGATATGAAAAGTAGCCAATGTTTTTCCCTTCTTCGTCGTCTTCTCCGTTTGTCTCTCTCTCTCCCTGTCTCACTATTTGCTTGTGAGGTGTATATAATATACTGGTATAGCGATATACTCGGTTCACCGTATATAGGAAAAAAGTCACATTTGCCCGGTGTTGAGATCACTGATTTTCCCCCGGATTTTAAACGAATTTCGTCATCAGTATCCTGAAAAGGTGAAAGGTGAGTACATTTTCCTTGTTTCTTGGTGTAGTCAAGTGGGTGTCACACCGAAATTTTAAGGTTTTTCAGGGATTTTTGTGAAAAATGTGAACGCAAGTGAGCGGAATGTACATCCAGACAGAGGAGACTGTCGTGGTAGTAGTTTTGTAAATACAAGTGGTGTGTAGTTGTGTGTAAAAATCTCGCTCGCTCTCATCGACTTACACTCTTTACTTGGTGTCTTGTTGTTGTGTGTTGGTGTGTCGTCGACGTATTATATTATGAATAGGTAGTACTATAGTGTGTGTACTTTTGTAGTAAAGTCAAGTAAATATTATTTTATTGACGGCTCTTTTCCCTCCGAGCACCAAAGTTTGCCGCGATGACCGGTTCATAGTTCCCCAACTATGTAGTTCACTGTTAGCATTAATTAACATATTTAAATGAAATATTAGCTTCACACAACAAGTGAGTTGAGCGATTCTGCTTTTGCCACAGATGTGAGTTCAATTGGAAACGAAATTAGAGGAACACATTTGTGATTAACTTAGTATGAAAATTACAAAATTTATAAGAGACAAGCAGACATGCACCTGCTGGTAAATCAGTAGGTCTGCAACAAAGTAAAGCGAAAAGTGTGTGTACCTACATACAGTTCGTAATAATAATATGACAGAACAGACATTTTCACTGCCAAAATTTTCTCCGTTGTTGTCAGTTGTTCATATTAGCATTGCCAAGTTGCTTTAAATCACTTGTCAAACAAAATATATTCGTTTTTAAAAAAAACAATTGGATGAATGGAAGTCGATTTTTTACCGATCAAAATCTACGTTTCCTACATGAATATCAAGTACATACAGCTTCCGGTTTGTTTTTATTGCCGAATTTATCAGGCTGAATGATCTCACAAAAACGATTCCAACTTCCATGCACCTGCTGCTGTCTCTTTTGAACAAAAAAACCCGGCCTGTATATGTTTCTAACACAATATATGGCACAATACCACATAATTGATATCTTACATTAGTATGTTTGTGTTTATATTATTTATTTACATTTTATGGGACACTACTTGACTTTATCGTGATCCGTACATATGCTATGATAGCTGTTAGAAATTAGAAGGCAACTTGCGTTGAGTTGCACCTTGCACCTCGGTTCTTCTCCCTTCGTTTACATATTTTGTCCGTACCTATGCATCTATTTTTTTTTCGTTGGTAGTAGAGGAATGGGAAAAGTGTGTACCCAGAGAGCAGAGAGAGCTAGTAGAGTAGTAAAAGCCAACTTCCCTCGTATTTATCTGCGGCTGGATTGGATGAGCTATTGCTTTATGTGAAGTGATGGGAACTCATCAACTTCGATGAGCACATATAGTCAGAGAGCATTGATGATAGTAGCATAATTGGTTATGTTTAGGTTTCAAGTCATTTGTGGTATTACGTTAAAGTAATGGAGGGAATAAGTTAAAGTCATAGTCATATAGTCACATTACATTACTATATCATCACAGAGAGGAGGAAACACTGAACGGTTGTTACCGCGCGGCTAGTTATTTTATTTGATGCAAATGACATGTCTTGTCTCGATGAAATATGTTGAGAAAATTATGGAAATTTGAAGGAATGTGGGGTTGTGAAATGTATGCATTATGGAATTTCGTTGAAGTAGAAAAATAAATTAGAGGGTAGTAGTATGTGGTTGATGACAATAACAACATGGTTTTTTAGACGGAAAGTTTAATGATGCAGATCTAGGTGAATTTTTTTCGGTGTGTTGCGGTTGGTCGTGTGAAAGGCTGTCGATAGTTTGTTGAACTAAATTTTCTTTTCGACTCCATACAGGTGTTTGAGTTGGGTGACGAAAGGAATCATATTTTCTCTAATGCTGGTAGTAACGAAAACAGCTACTTCCAGTAACAACTTGATCAGACCAAATTCCTTTAATTTCCCTGTTGAAAAGAGAAGTATATTTGGCCGAATTTGACCTAGTTCAAGAAAGACACAGCCTGTACACCCCTTCAAGATGGATTTAATGTACGGCTGTGGTTCGGAAATGGACATGTCCATCCAGGAGCTATTCGAACAGGACATGCAGAATGAAATCAACAGAATGATGTCTTCAGATTTAGGCATCGATGATCTCATGGGGGACTCTACACCCCTATTCCAAGGATTGACTGAAGACGGTTTCGACGAGTTTGACCTCTGTTTCGAGTCATCAAACGCGGAAGCAAGCAAAGGTGCAGATCTTTTTGACCCTTTGGGCAATAAGAAAGGACTAGGCGCAGTTGTCAATGTCCCCTTGAAAAGTCAAGTCAGCAGCAATAGTCGTAATAGTAATGGTACTACCACCGTTACAATTATCAAAGGAAGCAATACCCAGTCATCTTTAGCAACGGTGTCGAAAAATGCTTCAGCTTCAACAGTTACCATTAAACAGAATGGACTTGGAAGACCGAATGTTCATCGATTTGGACCCCAAACGCGCATTGTCACCACCACCGCAAACCCCACGTCTACTCCTACCTCCGTGCAATATGTTCGCGTTCTGTCTGCATCAGAGAGTATGCCGAAGACACTGAGTTTTGACGAGTCATATGGAGGAGTTATGGTAAGACTGAAAAATTTTCATATAAAGCAATCCTTTCGCTTCCATTTATTATTCTGCTTTTTGCTTGCGTCATGCTGCACTTTAAATGCATTACATTGCGATTGTTGCCGTTTGCTTGTTTACTCCCTACTCCAATCATGGTGATAAATGACACTGTCAACTAATACAATACATTTAAATATCTAATTAAAAATGGAAGCATCATTACATCCCTACATTTGAATGCATGTAAAAAATCTGCGTTTCTTTAAACATACATACAATACAATGATACAATCACACGGGATGTATGCACAAAATTATTAGTCGATCAGTTTCCTTTTTTTTTACTTTTCCTCTGGCTAAACCTAAACGAACGGTGTACAGAGAGACAAGCATTATTATTTGGCTCACTGGTTGTATAGAAGTACCGAATTGGACACGTCGTAAGAATAAATGATTCAAAGAAGTACAATGGAATAGTGGAACACCTGCTGCTTCCTTCCTTTTAATCTTTCACGGTAAACAGCATGGAAAAGTAAAATAACGTATTTTCTTCGTATGTCCTCATGCTGTTACCATTATCATTGAACGATATACCTTGTGCGTGGTAGTACAATCATGTCTCGAGGACGGGGAAAATGACATCGACCATGTACAAACGTACTACTACATACAACAACATACTACCCAAATGCGATAAAGAAAGTCAAACATTATATATGATGATGATGACGCAAGTATGAAATTTGATACAAATGCCGAATGCTTTGAGTGTACATGTATCTACAGAAAATATTGACAAAAGTATGCAGTAACAAAACAATCCCTTTCTCATTAGGAATATCAATTAAAGAATTGATGACTGCAGTGGAACATGAAATATTGTCACAAATNATGATGATGATGACGCAAGTATGAAATTTGATACAAATGCCGAATGCTTTGAGTGTACATGTATCTACAGAAAATATTGACAAAAGTATGCAGTAACAAAACAATCCCTTTCTCATTAGGAATATCAATTAAAGAATTGATGACTGCAGTGGAACATGAAATATTGTCACAAATTGAATTTTTTTATTTGACAGCAATAATAATTAATACCTGTGTAGTAGACTCACGTATTGGATATCTACGACAGACCTCTGCATTCCATTGTTAATATTACTACTATTTTGCTACGTACGAGAAAAAAATGTTCATTGAAATGTCGGAAATATGCCCCAACAAAAGTTGTGTAGTTGTAAGCTGTCATCCTGAGAGCGTTACATCTATTACTAATATTATGCTTTGGACTTATGGAGTTAAAATTACAAGCATCATGTACACCGCTCCGGTGACATGAGTCGTTTGTTAAATGTTATGTAGTAAATTATTATGTATTTTCCCTATTGTTTGATTGTTTACGCATTTCTCTCCTAGTGTTAGGCAAAGTTCCCGTATATCCTTTACCTTTCCGTACCTTTAGCTTCATTATATTTTGTTCGCTCCCTATACCATTTTTGTACACAGAGTCAACAACGTTCACTGTATGTTGCCAACCGAGTTTAGTTGTGTTGGAGCAGGGAAAGGTGAAGTGAAAGAGAAGAAGGAGAGAGCTGACAAGAGTCAAAGGATATAGCTACGTAAATCCTTACGATAATAATAACGATAACACTTTTTTTTATCGTGCAGTTACCTTGTATATACCTCAATTCACCGCACAACGCAAATATGCTGCAGAGCAACTAGTTGATAAACTGAGATAAACTATAAATTGATAAAATATGATATGATAGATGTGGGTAGAATCCTATGGTTCACGTATACAATGGTTGCTTTTTTCGCTTGTCAAAAGATTCTATTTTTAAGGTTTCATCTGGAGACAATTTTGGAGTCAAAAACCTGTTAAAGAAATAAGATCCGTATTAGGCAAGCTTTTATTGAAAGATATGATGACAAATAAGGTAAAAAAAGAAGAAGAGAAGCTACGTTTTGTATGAAAGAATAACACAACAGATCAGCATGAAACGCTTTACTAAAAGATATCAATAAGTTCTTTTTTCAAGATGAAATTTCACGCGCCACCATTTATTCCCTTTAGGTCCTCCCTTAAAATGTGTACAATTATTTCTTCCCATCGGTTCACTCTATTGTGAAAACCTCAACAAATCTTTGTTCCACTCCAGTTTGGCACAAAAAGAGCTTTTGTATCAAGTAATATATCTATTGTTAGCCCTCTTATCATTGACTTCTGAGAAGAGAAAAATAGGGAAGGGCAGGACAAGGTTGATATTATTTACGTCTGAAAAGGTGCCCCTTAGTTCAATTGGGGTCACCTTAATAAAATAGTTTCTGTTTTTATAATTATAACCTCATATGGCACTTCTCGGGTCATCATTACTACCGTCATCACAATCGTACCATTCACTTTGTCTCTCTGTACACTACTGTACCGTACACCTCCATAGACGAAAGTGATTTGTAATTTGTATAATGAAAAGCCTGAAAAGGTCTCAGTTTCCTGGTACCAGGAAACTAGGAAGCTACAAGAAAAGGTCGTAAGTTTTCCTGTTATTTTGATCCGTCTCGAGAGAGACGCATAAATTGGAGCCTTTTGGCTTGGAATTACCCAAGGTACACGTAGGTACACATTTTCTTATCCCGGACGCTTTGTATATAGAGTTCATGTTAACAGATGTAAAGTGTCCCATTCGAGCAGTCCCAAAATTTGACAAGGGTCTTTTTCTTTGAGTGAGATGTTGATGTTGTATAATGGATTGAACGAAAAATGCATACTTATCCTACTGTTATTGCCGCAAAAATGTTGTGTTTACAAATACACGACTTATTTCACATTTTTCGAGGAAGGCCTAGATTCTTGGGGTTCTTACTGACAAACTAGCCAACGTTTACAATAATCCATCTAATATATCTCCACAACAGGTTGCTACCCTGTTGACTGCATAAGGTCCTTATTTGTGTCCAAGTAAAATATTACAAGTGACAAGTAAGTAGCGGTAATGATTTTCTTGCAGCTCAAATGTATCAACCGCCAAACAACTGAACCAACATACTGTTGGCATTATAAATGGATCTATGACAAAAAATGTGTTACCGTGAACGAGCATATGTAGTATGTTCGTTGGAAAAAATTGAGTCAGTCATTATTTTCAATATAAAGTACATAAAACCTTATCATTTTTTAAATCCAAAGGA
>JAHZNB010006148.1:0-22909 GCA_027744295.1 Callyntrura guangdongensis
TCTATTTTGTGTTCCTACCACACACATAAAACTTTAACACGCATTTTTCATACTTTCGTTCCCTACTGTAAATAATGTTCTTGTGCTATATTTCTACTTCAGGAGAAACAAAAAGGGACTTGTTGGATTTTCATGGCAAACAACTAACTCACAGTAATTACCTCCGAGCATGAAACAGGGACTTAACAAAAAATACAACCACGAACAGTATTATTTGAAATACAACAAAACGATTGTGTAATTGTGTGTAGAAAACAATAAAACATTCTTTCACTCCGGCGTCGTACTTTTTTTTGCAGTATTTCATCATCCGTACTTGGTCTTGACAAGGGAGCCATACTCTCTCTCTGCCGTAGTATTTTTCCAACGGTGATAAATTCGTGTAGCATGTTTCAACGGATAGTGACTGAATAGTGACCAAAGAAAGTATTATCTAGTTTCAAAAATTACACTTGGCACCCTAAAATGATTAAGATTAACGATAGCTTCAAGTCTGGCGAGGACGTGCTTTGTTTATAATTAAAACTTCAAAGTAGACCTTTCAGCTTAAAATGGCTATTAACTGCTGACTTTTAGATGTGCATACAAGTATAATTAAGTGCTTTATTTATTTGAAATATGTAAATTGCTGTTATTTTTTCAAAATAATTTTTACATTGATAAGAATTCACGTTCCCATATTTTTTTATTTGAATCGCTAGTTGTTACTTTATTTTCTTAGGACGTTTTGTGATATTGTGATATGATGTTAATGAAACGACTCGTCACTTCAAAAATGACATGGCTGTGCGGCAACCAAACACAATTTTACTTACGATTAGTACGGACAAAGTGATAGCTTTAAAGGTTTGAACGTTCATGGGAAAGTTAAGCACTTTACCAAAAAGTATATGTTACGGAAGAGTAGATGTTAAAGCTTTGAAGGTTTAGATGTGGTAACGTGCACTGCGCACATACGACTACCCGACCAACGTTGGATCTTCAAAATTGCAATAATTTCCCCCTTATTTCAAGCACGATTGTTATAATAAACTATATAATTGAGAAGAGATAAAACCAGAAATTCATTTACATTGCATTCACTGACTCACTCCCATTGGGAGGTCTCCATCATGTCTACGATTGACTTTTTCCGTAGACGGCTTTTCTGCTCATTCATTGTGTTATCATTATCCCGTTGATTACCTTACTATTAAGGCGTTGCAAATGGTGCTTTAGTGATGATGACCAATGACCACGTTCTCCGATAATATGGTTCTCTCTTGAGTTCATTGGGTTTTGCAGTTTGTGAAGTAATAACGAGAAGTGGGATTATTATCATCTTTGTAGTTGGTAATGAAAGTGAAGAAAATAATAAAAATAATAATAATGCATAACACTGCACACTACCTACTTATAACGGTAAAAAGGTATATATTATTGGCTTAGTTAAGTTCAAGTGGCAGTGCAAATCGGTTCTACCTTTGACTACGATATACGTTGTACTATTTCTTAGCCCGAAATGGTATGCGCCTGTTTTTTGACTGATCGACGAAATTGTGGCGACCAACCGTTGGATGTCCATAGGTTACTTCTTAATGGCAGTAAAATAAACGCTTACTTTTGAGCACTATTTTGTACGTAGATACATGTTCTCCTATAATATTAAATCACGCACTTTAATATATAAAGATTATCGATCAACCTTTTAAAATGCATCTCGCATTAGAACTTGTACATAAACAGTAAGCACATGACTAACTATATTTTTCCGAATAATTTAAAACATTTAACGTTTATCATGTATTTCCTTCATGACTAAAAGTGTACCTAATCTTCTAAAAATGATTTTACTACGCCAACTCACGCTATTCTGCTAGTATCACTGTACACTGTACACTGTAACAAACTTGTATACCAGCGCTTACGGTTAAAGATGTCCGTGTTTGCCACAGTGGTGAGTGGTGATCTATTGACATAAATTAAGCAACTTTAACATGGATGGTAGCCAAAAGAGGATCTCTGCTAGTCAATAAGTCAATGATAAATTTTGACCATTATCCCTATCTTGTTTCTGAGAATCCGAGGAACCTATTCGAGCTACATTAAATTGCATGTATCGTACAGTACGTATTTATTTAGGTAAAATACTCTCACGCGCATTCATGTTGTGTTACCGTGATAATACAATATACAGTGAGGGTGAAAGTTTTTGCTACATTTTATGTGCTGTCTATACGTCGGTTTTCCTTGTCAATGTGGTTAGGTAAACGTCTAGAGAGCTTTACTTTTGTCTAGTTGGCCAGAAAGGTGTGAGATGTGAAAGAGATATGTATAAAGCTTCAAAGGTTCTAGCCTTCGTTCACAACTCAAACAGTACACCAAGTAGGTGTAGATCTTTTTGTGATGACATGAAACGCGAATAGGGGATCATTAGTACCAAACAAATTACAAAGGTATGAATGGCCGGAATCTCAAACATATCGTCTTCATTTCTCAACGACTCCTTGACTTTTATGACACTTCCACTCTCGTTTTCTATTATTGAGCAATATAATGCGAAGATCGTATAAGATGATGATGAATGTGGCACTTGTGTGTCAAAAATTTATGAACTCTTAATGGCATTACTGCATTCACAAAGTGTAATATTTGCTTAAAAAGTTCATAAACGCATAATGTGCAAAAAGTGTACGATTCTTGCTCCTAGGTATACACCTAGGTATTTCAGAAGAGAACGATACACAGCAAACAAGACATTCTTCTTTACATGAGAAGTAAACTTAATGTCGAAAATGTTGGTATTAATGAGAAAATGAAGTTATAAAAGGAGCACAGCGTACAGTCAAGAAAAACGATACCTGTAATTATTATTAAATTACGGAAATTCACCTTTGTTTCTTTTCTGAAAACCACCCCAAAATGTTTTATGAGGCGCCATTAACTTTTTGAGCAGAGAACTTGTCAGTACAATTTGGTGTCGATTTTGGCAAGGAGGAAAGAATTAGCATATTTATTATGACAAGTTTAGAAAAGAAAATATACATAGACATATGTTAATCATTGCATATACCACTATGCATTTAATTTGAAAAGTCTGCGGTACTGGTCAATCAGTGGTACTGTACAGTTAGCTTCTTATTTAACGTTAATCGTCAATCGTTTGTTCCTAATGTTCTATATACCAAATAATTTAAAGACGGAATTTTTCCAAACACAATGTGAAAAAGCACTTAATTTTTTCTTTTCAAATGATCAGCTTCTTTTAAGTATTAAGTATATTTACCTGTTGAAAAATTATTGTTGTAATAAACTGTTAGTTCCACTAATGCTGCTGCTGATGTTATAGACTAGTTGACTTTATGTCTTTGTCGATTAACCTTTTCAAAGTCCTTTCTCTTGTTTTTATGCCTTAGTCATCATCAAAAATACTTTCATTCAGTTTCAAGCTTAAGTTGTATTAAGTGGAACATAATGCCCTACTCACGGTTGCTTTGTGCCTTGGGTCTAGTCTGTCTGCACTCTGCACAGTCAGGCGATGTCCCGGAAGTGGAAACCACTAGAAGTTTTATTGGTTTTCAACTTTTGTCTAATGAAGCTTAACGATAGAAGCAAGGGTATACTGCAACTGACTGTACAACTGAAACCGATTCGGGGAAATTGAGACGACGGGAGAGGGAGGGGTATCTTTTATTAGTTTTTATTATTGCATATGAGGGAAGTTATTAGTGACAAAAACAGTCCAGCAACTCACACACAAAGAAAAGACTCAAAACAGACTCCGTTTTGTTAATGAACGATATCATTAGTAGAGCTGCTTCAAGTCGCCATAAAGTACGGATCCTTAAACTGCCGGATTATTTAAAAATTATTTTCAGAGGGTACTTTACGGGAAAAGTGCTGTAGATTGTGGATTAGTGAATTTGTAGAAAGTAAAAAGGATCTGCTTCTAATATAATACGTACGTAGTGTAAGTAGTAATAGTAGTAATGTAATGTATTGACGTTGCGCCAGTTTGAAGTATTGGGGAAAAGTGGATCTTACATTAAAAATGCTGTCTTTCAGGACACACAGTAGGTGCAAGGAATACTTATTGCCTTGTGTTTTGGTTTTTACTCACCGTTTGTCGCAGTACCTGACTCGGCTCATAACAGACCCAAAGGTCAATCTGAGACAAAAGGTCACACTTTGAAAATCATACATAATTGTGTAATTTTACACTTAGATTTACGGAATTTTCTGTCACGCACTACCTTCCTGCTTGCTTTACAAACAACCAGTTTTAATCCATCTATTCAAAGAACAGTGCTATTAGGTTAAATGGCCACTGTTCAAGTACTTAAATGCATGTCATGCTGCATCCCCACTGATGACCGAGTATTTTAATCCACTCAATCAAGCATTCCTCGTACGCAATGAATAATGAATTCCGAACTCCAAACATTCACAAATAAAACTTTAAGAAAAAAGTAAGCAAAGATTTTTCATTCATTTTCACTTTTAAATAAATTTGCTCTCAACTTTGTTCATGGTGAACGTGTCTGTAGTAGTATTAGTGTGCTTTGTAGGGATTTTCTATTTGACTTACCGACATTTTTGATAGACATTGAGAGTGGATATAAAAGAAGTAAAAAAATTATGTATAGTTAAGAGACTGTGGCTTCTTTTGATAGATGTGATCCCTTAGGAAATGCAATTTTTGATTCACTTATCATTTTATTACTACAACTTGAGTTTTAGTCCAACTGCTTATACTTTTATCAAAAGAATCATTAAGTTTTTCATAGCAATACTAACCCCAAAACTATTTTGACGCCCACCTATCAAGCAGTCTCATCTGTCATCTCATCTTTATTTTTTCCTCTCCCCAGCTTGATAGATAAAGTGTTTTGTGACGTGCTGTGCAACATCAAGCAGATATATCATGTTACTTCCTTCAATAAAATGCAATTATTATAACGCTCTATTCCGCTCAACTTTTACTTGAAACAAAAGCGAAATTATATGCGGTTGGGAAAAGCGACTACATTCTACATTATTAGCTTCTCTAAACAAAAGAATATGCCTACTTATTTGCCCACAGCTTTACAAACTAAAAGTGTGTATGCGTACGCAACATTACGTGCGCCGGCCGACAGCATCGTTATCGTTGGTTGGTATGAAACTTGGATGACTAGTGAGTTCGTGTGATATTACATTAATATCTTTGACTCGAGAACAAAGTAAACCTGGTCTCAACTCAATTAGACACTCGTTGAGTGCTTGCAAGACGTCAAACCTACTGATTTGTTGTGCATCAAGTGGGCAGCCACTAGACAGTAATCAATCAACCTATAATTGAGCCAGTTATATACTTACATGCATGGTTCGAGTCCCATAATATCAATAATTACTGAAAACAATAACTATTTACAGAACCCTGTAATCATAGTATTTTTACAATTTTAAATCTCCGAACCAATCCTTACTTTTGCTAATCCTTCACCTGTAGGACGTATATAGAGAGAATTTTTATATCCTTGGGATAGGGTGGATATAGGTAGTATATTTCATCTGCTAGGAGGATAATCAAAAAAGGCATTATTTTTGTAGTTTTCTACCCATCAATACAACCAATCATGCAGACCTATAGTCATTACTTTGAGCAGGGGCCGTTGGTCATTGATAATTGAACGTATGCAAAACACATAATTTGCTTCTTCATGCAAAAGAAAAGTTGTTTAAGGTTGACCGACATTTCGGGACTTCAGTCTATTCAGTACCGGCCTGGGCCTCTCGATATCAAGCGCAATGATACGTAAATTAATAGAAAGGGAAAGATGAATGAATTATATTTTTATATTGAAGGAATAACATTAAAAGTGGGTTTTGTATCTAAAAAAGAAACAAAGCTTCTGAACATGCCATCAATGTTGTGTGTGTCGTGTGTGTGCTCTCTTCAAGGATCAAGAATAACGAGATGAAGAGTCGGCATGCAAAAGCAAGTAGGAAGAGGTCAATTTTTTGTACAGTATTGCTGGTATTCTTATGACTGCAATCTCCTACGACCAAATTTTTTTTCTCTCTCTATTTTCCTTTCAAAACATTGAATCTGTTCACCTTTCACATGATGCTTGGGTTAATGCTGTTCTGATGTCAAGTAAAAAAATAACAGTAATGGAGTTGTCAGTTTTGAACCGTATATGATGATAAGTCTATTGTATGCATTATCCGTAACACAATAAATGCGCACTCTGTTGTACAGAAAACCCAAAAGATTTTTCCACATGAAAATAAAATATTTGAGACGAAGAAATATGTTTGCAACGCGCGTTAAGACAAGATGGCATTATTCTTTGTATTTTTGCACGAAAACATACGGCATCTTCAATTTAAAAAACCATGATTCGTTAGGATTTCAGCCGGTTACACTTGACATGTTGCAAATGACAAGGAGAATATTGTACATGTATAGGTATTACTATTTTGTGTTAGGTTGTATGTAACTTGGCATAGACTTGTATATTTATTACCTATATATATTTGTGCAACAAGATGTTTTCCTCTCATTAGATAAAAATTCTACGATTGCTAATTCTAATTTATTAGCTGTAACTTTCAGCGGTTGGCTATTCATAGACGCCACAAGGCAATGGAAAGTGTAATGGTGTGGTGTAAGTAAGCATATAAGTGTTGCATGTCACAAATCAATGGCATGCTGCGTGGAACACGGCCAAGTCCCTACAGTCAACACAACAACGTTTCGGCTTTTTGTAAACACCTCAACATATATTATTAAGTTCTACTTACAAGTTGCAACAGTGCAATGCGCATTATTTAACGGTCCCTGGTGGTGGTGAGTTTTCCTAATTTTGACAAAACTACAATAGATACGATATGATTACCTTTAACAATAACAAGGGAATAAACCTATACCAGGCCAAAGTACACCACAATGACAATACGCACTATTAACAATACGTACTCGTATGTTAAGTGGACTGAAATACAAACACTAATTATCTGTATTTCCGCCTTGCGGAACCATTCAGCTCAACAAAGCAGCAAACTAGTTGGATCATTCATCATGATCGTTGTGATTTTAAGTATGTAAAGAAAGCATAGACTACTGCTTTGATTTGACAGTGTAGTTGCTGTTTATATGCTGGGATGATTTTGTCGGCAGGCTTTGGACCTTTTCAAAGGGTGTGACTTGTGCCTTTACTTTAAGGCAGAGTTGAAAGATGACCGCTATTAATCATTTTCTAACATGATACATTGACTAGATTGACTGTCATAACCAAGAATTTCACAAGGTTATCGATTGGTGTATTTAGCCATTGCGTATTGCATGCATAGGTAATTGCTTGTAAATACTACGCTGGTTAGTGCTTGTTACATATTACTATTACATATCTACATCATAAATATTTTGATAAAATTTCACAGATATGTTGTGATATGTAATACGAATCGATATCAAAACGTGTGTCAAGTTTTTCCAAAGAGAGTCTCTTGTGTGATAAATTAACTTGTCTACTACGTCACACAATAATCTAAATTTTTCGTTCGTTCTTACTTTCTCCCTTACATTTACATGATCTTTTCTCCTATCTACCAATTATTATGCCATGATATGTTTTGTGGCGATGAAGCATTTGGAAAAATGTACAATTCCAGGGGAAACTTGAAAATTAAAGTCTTTTGACTTGAATTGAAAGATTCAATTCAAAATGTTTATTATTTTTTACTTCCAGACTAAATTGAAAGTGATTATTTTGGTAGCTAGCTGTGTTGGTCGAATGTTACATTTACATTACACATCGGCACATTTATATTACGCATTATTGCGTATTGGGTATACTGATAATGGCAACTATGCAAAAACTTTCAAAATTTCTTTGCGAAAACAGTAAGAACACTGACACTAGGCTCGTGAAGGAAACACTTTTCCATACCCATACAATTGGTAATAGGCTAACTTACAATGTGCAATATACTAATAGGCAGTAGGGTAAATCTACAGAATACATATGGCTAGGTAATGTCAGTTTAGATGTGGTACAGCATGAACTCATTTTCGTTCTATCAACGTCAAGTTCCTCGGAGTGTGCTAACTACCAACTATTCTATAACTAACCACTGAGTAATAAGAAGTTACCTTTTCATTTTTCTCTAAAAGAACTATAATAATAACCATTATACATACACACAAGCCATTATGCTTGCATAATCTACCATAAACCACGAAACGAAGATGGCTGTGCGTTGGGGTAACGTCTGACTAAAATTAAAAATCTTCTTTGTAGGTACACTGGTATGCGTAGTTGAACAAGTAGCTGGGTAAAGCATGTACTATAAAGTCAAATAGGGATGTGTATGCATATAACCCACTGTAAAAACGTTGTGTGGACAGAGTTTTGAACTTCTTCTGTGAAGGAAGATCTTTCTTTTGCTATACCCTGGCGTATGTGTTGTATAGCATGCTTGTCGATTACACTCTGTTCATCGATAGAAAGGAATGGTTTTCCACACATTACACGATTTTCCAACAAAATTTACCGTGTTATTACTTTCAAAATACAACATGCTCGTTTTTTGGTTAGTTTTTGTTCTTCACATGCAGGCATGGCACACACCCTGAAGGAAAAAGCGTTCGCACTTGTTCTGGTTACCGTTTGGTAATTTCATACAGTAAAAATGCTTATTACCGACAGCTCGACATCATTACAATATTGTAGCAATCATGTCTTGTCCCTGTGTGTAATCATGTAATAAATAAAAGTATGTGTGTATGTATGATTATTATTGAAGACATCATTTTATCATAATATTACCGTACACTCACATACCTAAACACCCATTCATGATTCATAACTACTGCATGCCAACACAAGAATGTACAAATAAACGAACCAGATTGATAATGGTAAAAGGTCATTTTTCGAATTGCCTGTGTAGTAGAGATGCTCACACGAAACGAATAGGTATGTAAATACATTTGTATTGATACCTATATGAAAGTACATATTATATCTAGATTTTTGTCTGCTGCCTTTTGCTGTAAATCGGTGAAAAGCGACGAAAAAATGTTTTATGTTCGTTTCCCGTTTTTTTTATCAAACTGAAAGGTGTTGGTACATACATTCATTGATAAATGCCTGTGGTTGTGGCAATGCAATTTTATGCAGATTAGCAGCACGTGGGAAGCCGTCAAACGAGTTTGAGCATCGATAAGTGAGTATATATTGTACGTAGTACGTAAAAACGATTATCAATTAAAAAAATAACACATCTTTATTAACTGCTACGGACAAAAACTTTTAAAAAATAAGTCCAGAGATATGATTCAACCATGGGTACACTTCAAGTACTGTCGTACAGACCAAAATTATTACTAGCCACTCCTGCCATCAGATATCACGCTGAGCGATTCGTGACCTATCCAAGTTTCTGTCGATTTTTGCAAACATGATGATTTATTTTCATACAAATTAGTTTAACAAAATGAACCCCCACAACGGCTTATTACTATTAACCTGTGTTCATTTTCATATTCGCCACCACAATACCTGCATATCATGTTTTTTTTTCTTCCTACTCACACATTGCCAAATGGAGTTGAAGAGCAGTTTATTTGTAAGTGATGCCATTTTGCCATTGTTCACAAAATGGCATCGGCATCACAAAAGCACAGTATTTTTAGACTTGCTAAAGAATTTATGTGTATCTCAATGTCACAATATGTAAATAAAACGTCCTAAAAATTAGTTCGCACACGGCAGACAATGGGTGCAAATGTGGTTGAAGACAAAATATCAGACAAGGCTAAAAAAATAGCCCTACTTATATCTGTATTCTATATGGTTATTATTTATGCATACACCTGTCATCATAAATATTAGATATGCATTTACAATTGTCACAAATTGTTGAATTTTTGCATGTAAATTGAGTAAAAACTTTTAAAAAATAGGATATATAATCTCAGTCGTCATATTATTTAGATAAGAAATATACACCTATACTTATAGTACCTATACCGCACCTTATTACAGATTATTTTGTATTCTGTATTCATGTTAAGTTCATTACACGGTCGCACAGAAGAACATAAAAAATATATTTGCCCGTCGACGAATAAAGTTGGAAAGACAATAACAACACTTGATGTCTTCTCGTTTTCCCTTCCACAAATTACCGGCAGCCAACAGTGACCAGTAATAAAAATCATTGATAGTCAGACATTTATCTTCCTAATCTGTAAGCTCAATTCCCGATACATGATGTTCGGCATAATACATACAACAATCTAAATGACAGCGGCATGGAGAACAATTCTGCCATTATGTTCGCTAAATTCTCAGCATCATTCATCTACTCATGCGCCCCATGTAAATCGTCTTGTAGATGGTGTTGGTGGTGCACACAGCGGAGGTCTTAAATCGAGATCTTCCTATTTTAGCCATTGAATTGTTAAAGAGCCCTTTACATGGCTTAAATATTGATGTCTATCAAACTTTTGTAAAGAGAGTGTCAAGTTTCATTCAAAAGTTGACAAGTTACTCTTTTCAATTTTGTAAAGAAGCTGTTGTCGTTACATGCTAAAAGAACTTGTGTTGTGGAGTAATTGCCTCTGATAGGAATCGCGTTGATGAGATGATGAGATTTGATATGATGCGTTCGTTCGTATGAAGCTGCCTGCCATAATAAATTGTAACAACTCAATAGGCCCTTGAGACGCTTATTCTTGCGAAACAAAACTTCAATACAATTTAGTTCACAATAAACCACTGTCACCTTTTACGCATTAATGTTCGACGATCCGAGCGAGAGGCCTAAAATTTTAAATAGTTTGATTGCAACTTTTACAGTATTTTAATTCATGGCGCGTGAAAAGAATGATGATAATAAAGGCATGCTGCAGCAGCAGTTCCATAACCCGTAAGGAAAACGACAACCGACACCAGCCATTACCTCTAGTTCATTTTTTATATATCAAATTTAAACCTTGGTATTAAACAGTGCAGAGCATTCTTAAAGCGGTAAAACCAAATTCGACAAGCAATGCCATATTTGGAGATCCACTTTATAGTCGGCTTACAACGGCGCTTAAAAATAATTATTTTTGCTAATGGTGTAAATCCCTGGCCTAAACAACAATGAATCAATTCAAATAAAGCAGCGGTCAACCTTACCAATTGATTCGTGCAAGCAGACTTCTTCGGAAGTCGTTGATAAATATATAGAATGAAAAGTCGAACTATCAGGAAAAATTTGTGCTTAAATACTTTTATGTTTTATACGAGTATGCTATATACACGGTTACTTAAATCAGTAACAATAATAATTATTTCGCGTCTTCAACTGTCACTGGTTGGAACGCCGTTACTTTAACCCGACGACCAGAATAATTAAACCCTTTCCTTTTAAACGCCCCACTAAATAGGGATAGGAGTAATGATATGTTCAGTAAAATATAACATTTGACCGTAACCACCCAAAGTTATATATTATGAACTATACGAGGAATCACTGCATGTTCATTATGTCATGTTTCCTTTGATAATCTTAATTTCGTTACGCTGTCAGAGGTCTCTTCTGTGGGTGCTAACACTCCGCCCAAATGGTTGCATTGCATATTTTTGCAAGCATATGAAATTATGCACTCATGAGAGAAACAATTTAACTTTCAAAGATTTCTTGTACCCACACTATTGTCCAATTACTTAGGCACAAATTATTCATGCAACAAGGACATCAAGAAAGAGGTTTGACAATTAAGATGTCGTGTTCCAGCAAATTCATGTCCTTTATTTATGGTTGACTGACGATACTGACTTATTGTATTTCAACTTAACCTCAGATGATTGCATCAAATAATATTCTAGAGGCTTTTGAAATTGTGGTCGTTGTCATATACTGTTTTAAGAAATGACATGTAGCATTGAACTTAGATACTATTTATGCAGAAATATTATACCAATACCATACCAAAGAATACCAATGTATATAGTTTTGCGTGTATAGGGTAGTTTACTTTTCACGGTCCTTCCTTCTGCTACGAATTAAGTAGAAACTAGTGTTCCTTTGTTGCGTGCGAACATGCATATAATTGTTATCTTTACAACAAAAAAGCTAATTGCAAGTTGTTCACAGGGAATGACTAAAGTTGACAAAGGCATAACACAAATGCAAAAAGCGTGTTGATTAGTAGCTAAACACAGGAATTTTCATGAATGTACTAAACGACTGGAACATATTTGGTTGTAATAAACCATTCTGAGCTGACGTTATCTCCAGATTATTATAATAAGTATGGTATACATACATATATACAAGCTTAAAAACAAAATGGGTTACAGTAACATTTTAAAACTGAAAAATTAAAACTAAATATTTAGTTAATCACAATCATGAATGACTACATATGTCAAACAGGTTCTGGGTCTGCTTCGTTGTGATAGTTGTGAATAGACAAACAGTACGAGTAGTTTTATACCATAATGTTGAATGTTACCACATTAAAGTTGTACACAAACTTAGCACATAAAAGTATAAAATGCTGGATGATAATGTTATTGTGCTGAATTGTAAACAACATTTTTTTGTAAAATGTCGTTGCTTTTTTATTACAAAAACGCATTTTAGCATAGAAATATTAAACGAATGTTAATGTGATAGAATTTAGGGTGTGAATGCATCCAATATATATCCTTTTCGACTTTCATATTTAAGCTTTCCAAACAATCATAACTTTTTCTTTCATATTCTCAAATTCCGACTCATCATATCATCACATATTCATTGCCAAGCTCTGCCAAGTGTAATTGGATACCTGAGACAGACAAGTGTAAACCAATATTTAGTGCGGTCTCTTGCAAGAGCGCCAAGCACAATTTCATACAACCGCAAACAAAGTTACAGGCACAACTAAAACTTATAATAACAATCGTGATTTACAGTTGTGTGCTAAAAGCTACAAAAATTATTATGAAATTCAAAACATATGTCATTTGCCGAAATATATTTTACCTTCAGCAGTACAGATACGCAAACCAGCAGAAAGTCCCAAAAAGTGTGACGAGCAGTTGTTGTTCTGTTTCATACTACACGAGGGTGAATTTCCATCACTTTGATTTCAGGCCATCATTTTCCAAATACATGAATTTGAATGTTTTTAGTTTACGTTGCAACGTATATATATCAGCTATTTAATCTTAATGCTAATGCATGATGTTGGGTAAGAAACTGACATGATTTACGCAGTAAAAGGGAGAGTTCGTCATGCAGATAAAAAGTGCGTGTAGATATTATGCATCATTGATTAGATACGCATGTAGATCGTGTAGGTACTTAATTTTGAATAAGACGCATTAAATTTGCATTCTGTCAACTGCTTTTATTAAAAGTGATCATAAAAGAATTACACTCGACGAAAGGTCTTACTGGGGCATTACAATTTCAAACGCACAACCAACTGGCTGAGAAATTTGTTTATTTCTCCCCGTTATCTCAAATCTAAACCGTTCAGTTAATATTTCTTTTCAAGCGGAAAGTGATGTCTCAAGCAACTAGTCTAACTTGACACCTAATCACTTTTCGAAATTCTTTCTAGAATTGCCACAACACAAGCGGATGATCAATATGCACAGGGACTGGGTGGGTTTGCGCAACCTTTTATTCTAATCTAAACTTATCTATTAATTTATCTGTAAGACATGCGAATTTTGGTTGAAACAAGCGTGGCGCAGACAAGATTAAATTGAGATTTTTTCCCCGTTGGAAGAAAGTTAGTAAATATTCCGTGTACGGTTTTGCATATGACATGCCTGTAATACGCAACGAAAAATATTTTAATGAAAATTACGATGAAGCACTGACAACTGAGCATCGTGTCACTGTTGACTTTAAGGTGCATAGTTAAACAACCAAGAAAACAGTGCAACGTGTGGAACCAAAGTTCAAAAGTTTTATCACCTACATAAATATAACACAATAGACAATAATTAATATTAATGTAATATACGTACATCTATGTAGAGCGGTAAAATCTAAAAGCCACGTGTCTCTTGCATCAGAACCCATTGAACAGTTTTCCTTTTCCTATAAGGTTTTCTGTATCTGTAGTGTGCATTTTGTGAATACATAATAATAAGTTTAGTTTTTAAACAGTGGGAGTACTCGTTGAAATGATCTGCTTGTGCAATTAGAGAATGTAAAACTAGCTTCAATGTCATTCTTCCTGATTTTCATGCAGAGGAGGAAGAAAGGATCCGGTTTCAGTTACTACCACATTATAGTATCTACCTTCAAGTAATAGTATCATCCTCATGAATCTGGTTATTTTCTCTGACGTTGTACGGAAAACTGGCCATTTCATAGAATCACTATAATTGGAAGGAAAGATAAATTACTTTAACATTCAGATCGTAAAATTTGTAATAGCAGGTACAGTATTACAAAATAACGTCTCTCCAAAAATTGTATCACTAGATTGAGTAATACAAAAGTAGTTTTACAAGAAAGGAGATTCGTGGGATTTGTACGAGTTTTAAAATCAAGGTTGGTAGAGTATAAAAATCGCAGGACGTAAATCGAATGTCAATGCCGTTTTCGTAGGAGGGGTTTTAAGCGACGTTTGAAACTATTTCTGATATATGCTCTGGGTCCGAGTCGATGATTATCAGAGATACATTAAATAATACCATTAAATTGTTGGATCCTATATTCGGTCATGTATAAAGTAGAAACGTGAAATCGATCCAAAAAATGCTTTCTATTGAGTAATATGCTAATAAATAACTATATAATTATGAAAGCATTACACTCATAAAATGGTACACAAGTATCTCAATCCCACCCATTTACATTGATAATCCAACAAAATTGCGTTATTTTAACAAAATGAACTTAGTGACTGAATCACGAATTCGCATTCTGGTTAGAAACGGAGAAACTTTACAGTTTTTTTGCAAATGCAGAAGTTTAGAGGGTCTATATTTCAAATGAATAGCTGAATCAGACAGATCGTAATCTTGATAAAAAAGGTGATAACATCTAATATTATGTCTGACGGGCAATGATGAAAGTGATGGCCCTGTTGACAAGCTCATATTACTTGGCTCCTTCTCCTCATTACAAGTGTAAATGTCGAAAACAAGTTAGGGCGTGAAAAGAAATGCGGTAGTATACCTGAGACCTCATACTTGCCAAGTAGTGAATTTTTTAAAACGACTCCTTTTTTGGCAATTTCTCGCACCAGGTCCCATATAACATCTCATTGACAGGTTTCCACACACACACGGTGGTACAATTCTACAGTAAAGTTACTTTTAAATCAGAATTACCGACGCTACATGTATCATCTACCACTAACATTTTGCAAAGAGCAACTAAATACCCCTCGGCAGAGTAAAATGTTATGGGCATTGCATTAGGATTGAATGGACACAACACATAACTCAATTTTCATCAATCAACCCTAGATTTGAACTATATACATGTTTATAAAAAAAGTTTACGCCCGTACTTGCTCCATCAAATGTCTGTATGTAACTGACAGAGCACTCGTCTGCGTATAATCATAGCAATTGAGTTTCCCTGTTCGTGATATTTTTAACGTTTTACTATCGTTATACCTTAGAGGTAAAACCTTATTTTAATAAAATTTTACGATAGAATATCAGTATATACATATACATCTAATAACGTACATTTATTTAACTTTTTAGTTTTCATTTCGATGCGTAGGTTAAAAACTTAAAACCATTCACAAACAGTGCGTTTAGCTCACAATCTCACTGATTTCAATGATCCAATGGCCTTGACTGCTATTAACTGCGTGGGCACTTCATATATCAAAGCTTTGTTGTAGATAATAATATTAATTTATCATTTTCGATTTCAACTAATAGTCAGGCATATACATAGGTACTAGTACTCAAGTATTTAGGTAAAATCAAACTCAAAGCACACAACGTTCACAATTACAAATCAGAAAAGTCATTTATTCTCTGGCATATCATGTTTTCATGCTTTTTCTGTGTACATTTATGTCATCACCTGCTACGCGTGCACGGTTCGCGTTTTGCATGTGTCACCAGCTAGCTCGCCAGTCCTCGTGCACATACATACATATTTAGGTATTTTCACGTGCATTGTGAATATTTTGATCTAGGAATACCAAAAAAATGCAAACTTTTTAATGAAATTATTCACATTATTCACATGAAACTTGACCTACTTCAATACTCCTGTGAACATTTTCTTGCTAGCACGGCGTTCATCTCAAAATGAAAACAATGAAAAATGGCTTTCTTAGAGCAATGCAAAGCGGCAGAAATGCACTGATACCTAATTAGATTTACTGTGAGTGGGTAAACATGCTGGCAGACGAGCTGCCCAAGCACGTATTTACGAAAAGGAGGAAACGAATATGAATATTAGTTGACTTTTTACTTGCTCTTGCTGCTGCTGGTGGTAGTACTAGTGCGTGTCTGACCCAGTTAATGATTTCATCAAAATGATGTGGTGTCCCGATGACCGATGACACTGACTTAAAAAATTAAGCCTATATTTGCGCTTACGACAAAATGAATAATGCACCTTCAAATACGCTTTCGTGAATGGGACGTACTAGAGATTATTGATGTTGTGCGTTATGTGCACCGTCAAATAAAGCCATCGATTTTGAAAGTGTTTGCCTTGCCTATACTTTTCAGTTACTGCCACACATAATTTCACAATGAAATTTTTCAGCTCAATTGCAATTTTTATCGGAACTGAAAGGAAAATTAATCAATGAGCACAATGCAATATTGTTTGCCTGTTCATCATGTTTGCAAAATACTTTCAATTGGTGCACCTTGTCATCGGCAAGGAAAGAAGTCGCCTCTTTGCAGTATTTTGCAAGCAATATGGCAAAAACCATCTTGCGGTGGTAGGGGCACGCGTATCTGCATCAAGACGAAAATATTAAATATGAATTATACACTTAATCATGATCGACAGAGAGTAAAAAAATGCTTGGGTCGTCAGACACGGGTATGGAAAAAAAGTTCAAATGATATTTAGTGGAACAGCAGGTGACCAGTCTTTTTCTCTTTTTTCTTGATTACCTTTGGTAAAAAAGATTATTTTTTGTCAGCAAGTAAATACATATGTATACTTTGTGAGCGTCCAATATTTAAAATCTTAAACGTAAAAGTGATCTATATGGCCCCCGTAGAGACATAATTGGAAAAGGCAGGTCGACTGACACGACACTTGAACGAGTGTTTTGAAGAATAATGCAGTACACAGTAAAAATAATCATTTCTTCATAACTCATTCCTTTTTCCGCATTTTGCCACGTCTCTCTTTCGTTGCTTTGCGGGAGAGTAGAGTGCTCAGAAGCACAGCAGTGCCCAGTAATGCAGCAACACTTAACAGACGATAAAATAAAGTTGATTGTGTTTTATGATGTGGCCAGCTTAAGAGTACTTATGCACCGGTTCAGCTTCTGACCAGGTGAATGTTACGTTCCGTTATGTTTTTGTGTTTTGCCTACCTTACTCAACAACTTGTAACCGTGCTTTTCATCTCTTGAGTGTTCCTTGTGTACAGTTCCTTTTCAAACAAGACGAATGAAACAAGCAAACGACTAAAACTCAAAGAGCGGTTTTTTATTATTGCTATTATTATTACATGGGCTGAAATTGGCTGGTATTTGTGAAAAATAGGGTGCTTACCTGCAAATTGTACTTTGCATAAAAAAATCCTCCCTTTGATGAATTAGAATGCAGCCCTGCATGTATATTTGCGACATAATAACTCTAGGATTTTTTATGAGCATAGCCATCAATAATGTACTTGAGCAAATAAACTGGCAGTTTACCTCCTATTCAAAAAAGTCAAATGGCCAAAAGTTTTGCGTATGTTAACTGTAATCTCCCTGCTTTTATCGCATAAACAGTTCAATGGTATAGCCTGTCCCAACATACCATAAATACAAGTAGATCTTATAAACGGTTCAATATTCTACTGCTGTGCTGCACGCAGTGACGGTTTTTGCGTGTTGCCCCGTTGTTTCATTTATTATTGGTTTACCTATTCAAGTCACATATACATATTATACTGTAATATGTATGTATTAGATGTATTTTTCTGCCACATAAATCGGATGAAACATAACGTCAAAAGACCTGAGGATAAGCATTTTTTGCAGAAGATGAATGGCATTTGTTTTCGGGGGAATATATGAGTTACACAGTGAGAGAGAGAGAGAGAACGTGAGTAAACCAGGTTCATTGTGCATGACTCTACCACTTTGTTAAACGTCATCATCATCGTCGTGCACAAGTGAAAAGAGGGCGACACGCGGAGGACAAAAATTTGTAACTTTAGGTCGTTTTGTTATAAATGATATGCTGCTGACATTCCTTCTTTTTAACGATAAGCTTAAGTTACCTGTTCTTCTTTATAACTGAAACTTGTTACAATATTTTCCACTTTTTTCAAAACGACTGGCGCATCCTCGATTCCGTACTGACATAGTGTATGTAATTGATATCTTGGAGCTAAAATTTTGACGTTATGATGGCATTTCAGATTTTTCCTCGAGTAAACAGAATATTTTTTTGGTGCAGAGAAAATGGCTATTTTATTATCATCAGTTTTTTGCATACTAAATCTGTTAGACATATTGTGAGCTTTCATAAATGACTTATAATCCTCCCAAAGACCTTGTTTTCTCTGCTTTATCTATCTCCATTGTTCAGACTTTTTTTTCGTTAAATACCCTTTTTATGACAGCAGCCTGGTTTGACTGTAATGCATTTTATGAATAAACGTCTTGAGCAAAGCGGTCGAGTTGTTGTTGATAATATTTTGATTTTGTGATAACTTCCTCCGCCTACTTTTTACAAGCCCTTCAAGGAAGACTTTGACAAGAGAAATAGCATTAAGTTATAATTGCAGATGTTTTCCTGGTTGTTTCCTCCTTCTTGACATGCTTAAATCATCCCCAATTCGATTTACATTCATTATCCATGGTTGATCTTTTCTTTTGGATGCTCATCGTCTCTTCTAAATATAATGGACATGGGTACCCAATCCGTTTTACCGCGCAAGCAAAGTAAACTATTATTTTACTGCGCTGGTAACTGGTGACGGCTGACAGTGTTGCTTTATGGTTTCAAATTGCAGCCTATATCCTCTTATCACATTGTTAAATAGAAATGTTATTATCTTTTGAATAAATTCTTAGGTATCAACTATCAACTTGATACCATCAAGGCCATTAATGTATAAGCTTACAGCAACCACGACTCAAATTTTATGTACCTAGGTACTATTCTACACAGACAGACTATTAAAACAGCAATATAACCGCCACTCCTCCTACAACAACAGACGCAGACAATTTTTTTTTTTGATTTTGAAAGAAAATAATCTTAACACTTTTCATATTAATATTAATAAGTTTTTTATCAACAGTTTTACTTCACCTCATTTCAACTGCACCTTTTGGAAAATGTTTGATACATATACACGTGGAATAAATAGAAAAAAAGTCTTTCCTTGTTTCCCCATAAAATGCATGTCTTCTCAACACGATTAAAATATGACACGTTCCCAAACAAACACTGAAATATATCGTAAAATTGGCAATTGACTGGGTCATTTCCCTCGAGAGAACATTCATTAAAAAATACAGTCGGCAAAACAGTCTTCAACTCAAACAAAATGAATCTTGAGTTGTCACGCAATCCACGGATTTTTACTCGTGTGTAACCCCCACATCAGATTGATTATTAACTAGAAAAAAAATCCTTCACTTGAATCGATTATTATCATCATGATATTCAACGTGTAAAAAAGTTACCTCACTTTTATGATGAGACAATTTATTATCTAACCTAACGGTTCTTTTTTTCTTAAAAATGAAATAAGGATCGTAATGTATTATAATCGTATGACGTGTATGGTTAGTATTATCCAAATCCCTCTTGTCGGTCTGATTTCTTGGAAGAACTTGAACTATCATTCACTTTAATTGTTGTCTCCTTATGATCTGTTGAAAATTGATTCAAAGCCGTTTTCAATAAAAAAAATACTTGTACATGCACACTAATATTTTCCTAGATATGGCTGACGTTTTTGTAGTTTGTTACCTCTGTGCCCTTTATGCCTGCAGGTACTACTGCAACACAAAATCTGCATTTGTTTTCATCTTTCGTTTTGCAACAAAATTTTTATTAGTACACTTGCCAGATAAAACATAAAACATTTTGTTCGCTTATACATATATCCATAAATACTAAAATATTTTCAAAGTATAGAGTTCACATTTGTTGATAATTGAAATTTTCAAGAGGAAGAGTTGAAGGAATAGACCAAAAGAATGCATTTTACACAGCAGCAGAGAAATTTTGTCTGCAAGCAAGAAAAAAACGTAGCCAAACGAAAAGGAAGAAGAGGAAATGTCCAAGTTGATTGCTCAGAAAATTGACTTTTGCTTCTGTTCTGTCTGTGTAGGTCTGGTTGCTTGTAATCACTTCGAGAAGGTTGTAAGCACCCTTGTTAATTTTGTTCCGTCCACACACAAGTCCACTGCACGCACGAACGGAACGAGTACAGTCATAAGCGAATTCATTGAGCTCTTCAGGTTTTTAGTCAGTTTGTTGGCTGTTTGACATGGTTTTTACCATTTCATTTCAGCGAGATTGAACAAGTTGATCGTAAAGAATGCTTCTGTTAATCGGAGTGAAATCGATCTTTTAATGATGTTTTATCTCTTATCGTAAATATGATGTGTAAATCACCTTTATAAAAGAAACAATACAAGTAAACTGTGATTGTAACTTTTGTACACAGAGGATCGTAGCAAGTTAGAGTTATATGACATGTCAAGTTGAAGTGCTACTAAATACTACAGTGAAGGAAAATTGCCAAAATAAGATAACAGTTCAGTTACTATTAAAGCCGTTACTACAGCGGCCAGGGTATGCATAGAATAGATTAACCCAAACGCACTTCTCCGTAATCCCTGTGTGTGTTCTACCTCTACCTAGACGAGAAAGTCAAATGCATGATTGACCTCTCATGGCAGAAGTATTAAATATGAGCCGTGAAACCCAATTAGACCCGATCCGTCTGGGAGATTTTCGAATTTTTGACACTGATAGCTTTATTGTTAGCAATTGGCACAAAAGAGAAAGAATGTAGATGATTGGGAAAGAAAACAAGATATTTAACTTGCCACACACGTGAAGTTCTTCGAAAAGTTATTTGTAGTGCTTTTACCTCACACAAATTATAAGGCTTTCATTTTTTTGGTTTGACAAGGGCAATTTAGGCGAGTTTAATTTTTAGTTGACCAAACTTGGGCAAACAGTTGACCATTACCGTGATAAAAACTGACACTCTGTTTTAATAAGAAGCAGCTGTAGGGTAACGATTTGCACAAGTATTGACACAATCATGGCAGAAAAGAAATGTCTCTGAATAACACTATGGGAAATGCGAACTGATAATTATCTGACAAAGTTGTACAAAAACCAAATGTCAAACACATAACGTAGAGGTATATGGTAATCACATTTCCTTTGTGTGTGTGTAAAATGGCATGAGAAAGTAAAAGCTGCTTAATTAATGAGTCTGTTCCTATCAAACGTGTCATATCTGGAATAAGGTAAAGATAAAATCAATTTATAGGTATCACTTATTCTATAAGTGTACTTTCATGTCCATCTCCAAAAACCGGATTAGAATAGTACTACCTCAGGACATTTTCCTTTTAAATATGAGAACCACTAGAGATTTGTCTATGTCGTATATTATCAAGAATCATGACAGTAGAACTTGGATCGCAAATGAAAACAGGAACTCCCTCAAAGCTGTTGAGTCGACTAATTAAAGATGTCAATAGTAGTAAACGTACTCTCCCATTAGGGATAAAGAGTGTTAACTACAAAGAGAAGATGCATATCTTTGAACAGATTCGCAATTATCTGTGTTATGTGTGACTGTTTGGCATAATACGTAATTACAACTGTCAGTATTTTTATAGAACGCTCGTACCATCATTACTTTCAAGCGTCATATATTATGGACGTATAGGTTGGTTTCTAATTAACCACTGTCGATATCCCTCTATTTTGATAAATCTTGAAAAACAGCCAGCCCACCTCAATATATTATTATGAGAACTTCAGTAGTACGTTGGAGGAGTGGATTGACATCCCATCACAACTTGCTGCATAATAAATTGTATTGTAGAAACGACTAGTATTTAATGATACTACAATGTATATTTTAATTGGTGAAAGCAGTATTTTTAGATACTCTAAATGTCATTTTCCTCTCATAGTAATTTTTATAACCCGTTTCGCCTAAAAATGGAAACATTTTGCTTGTTATACTAATGAGTACTTCAAACATAAAACAGAAGATTTTTTTTGTCTACGGTGGTGCCATTCCTGAAACCCCTCTACTTACTGCTTGCACGCAAAAACGAAATGGGGAATGATGAGTGAGAAGAACATTTACCCTGAAATACACTTTCGCTTTAGCCGTTTCGTCCATCCAATTTAGCGTCCTCTTCGTGAACAACAGTCAAAATGCATGGAAAATTATTCGTGCAAGAAAACATAACATGACGTGCCAGACTTTGAGGAAGAAAAATCATCAAATATTCTCTCTTCTCTCAAGTACGTTATGCACAGTTTGTTTTATCGCGTAGCATCTTCTTGCTGTGCTGGCTACACTTAATATTGCACTTAATAGGTAATAGCGTAATTGTAACCTATAGTAGTAGAATGGACGAGACCATCTTCCTTTTAAACCTTTCGCTGCATCAAAATTGTGAGCTATACAGCCGGCCTGTCTATTGTGTATTATTCATTATGAAATGTGTGCATACAAACAAACGCATAACCCAACGTTGTTCGTGCAGTCTACATCGAAA
>JAHZNB010006149.1:0-15140 GCA_027744295.1 Callyntrura guangdongensis
TTTCCCCCCCCCCCCTCTCTCCTTCTTCATCAGATGGTAAGGAGACGACGACAACATGCAAATTTTAATATGCCTCGGGAACAGCATTCAGCATCATCTTCGTTTTTTTTAGAGATATCTAAAAGCGAAAAGTGTATGTGTGGATATTCCTTTTTATTTCTTTCTGGCGCCAGTCGCAAAACTGAACATAGAATAAATTATTCTCTCCTGTAAAAAAAAATAACGTAATTTAATTGCCTTTTACCTCCACCACCACCATCACCTCCTCCTCCTCTTCTGCTCGAGTATAAAAATGTGTACATAAAGTCATAAAAAAGATGACAATTCCTAAAGGGCAAACGTAAAGGCTGTTGTGGCAGAAGGAGAGAAAAAAAAATCATCAGGGAAAATTATCCCCATTTTCCGTAACCACAATGCCAATCCACGTAGGTAGTAGATGCACACAACACTGTAAAATTCCCTACAAAAGCCGGGAACTAAGAATATCCTATTTTCGTTAAAGTAAACTAGCCGGTAAATATTTATACACCGGGGGTGATTTTATAAGCGCTTTACGGAGGGGTCTATAATAACTTGTGTGTGTGTGTGAGTATACCATGGAATCTATGAACGCGGGTGGAAAAAAAAGTTCTGTTAAAATTGTGTTATTATTTAATACGCCAAGCCTCCCTTTTTCAACTTTGTTAACTTGACAATGAACCTGAAAAAGGAGTATTTTTTACCGTGTCCATCCAAACCAAGCCAAGTCACACAAAACGGCATCCTCATCATCATCACGAGAGATTACAACTTTACAACACACACTCACTCGCACAACCTCTCTTTTTAAAAGCCTGCATGCATCATGCAAGGCAAACTGGTGGTGTGAGTGAATGATAATGGTGAATGAATGGGGGGACAGAGTACAAATCCATTTTTCGCACTTTCGTGAGACAAGACCGCCTCAAGTGTTTAACAAATTTTTGTTTGTTGACCGCCTCAGGAATAAGCGAAGTTTTTTTTTAAAGGTACACACTACTATACTCACTCACATGGTACATGTATGAATATATATGTACATCGTCGTCGTCATCATCATCAGTTACCCAACACGTCATTGTCATCATTATTATCCTCATTCACCTCAACTCTAGATGGATGCTCCTTCCGGGTGAATAGATAAAAGTATTTTAAACGGGCGTCCTTATTCTCGTCCAAGATCGCAGACACTTGGTTGTTGTGTAAGAACACGTACGGTACACCAAGTATACCTCAACGACTGAAAAACCGTCGTCCTCAGCCACAGCAGGGCTCCTTCTAAATTTTTAATAGCATTCTCCGATCGTCTGACGATGTGGTTGGTGAGAAATGAATTCAACACCAAATATTTGCATATACACATTTAAAAAATATCTCTAAAATTAAAATCCTTCCCAGTGCTTCTTTACTGGTGGTGGTGGTAAAAAATGTTAATGTATTCCTGCGCTGCGTTTTTTTATTACTACAAAGAAGGGTATTTTTAATGGCTCTTTTTGTACTCCCAGTGAAAATTGCCATTTTATAACATCCGCATGTCATGTCTCTCTCGGTTTTGCTAGCTAAACCGACAGGCATTCATTGGTACGTTACATAACTTCAGCAATAACAAGACAAATTACCATAATAATATATACGACTTCACAAACTGCCACCAAAGTAGTTAGTGGTAGGAATACACGCAGCTCTACAGCAGGTGTGGTTGTGGTGGTGATGAAATGAGATGAATGAGTAATTTTTGTTGGAGTTGAAAAGCAAAACTGCCAAACTGTACACCAAGTACACAGGATGATCCGAGAGAGATGAAATAGTAGAAGTAGTAAAAAAATGCTATGATGACGAGTCTTTCTATCTCTCGGGTGAAATAAAAAAAAATCAAAGAAAAAGAGAGGAGCACAAAAAAAAGTTGGAAATAAATTGATATAAAGAATATTTAATTGCAGGTTTGCTTGCAAAAAAATTGTTCGAAACTGAAGCAGATTAGTAGTACCACCACTCAAACAACAACAAGTAGTATTACTATTTAGTCAAGATACCAGTTTACAAAGGGCTCCGTAATTGTATCAAAACACAGGCCGACAATTGAGAGTGAGCGACCACCTAATTGCATCGTCATCATCACTGAAAATTTATCTCTTGTCATTTTCTAATAATATGGTAGGTAGTGCAATTGTAACTTTTCCTCATATAATATTTTTGTTACTACTGCACTGCAGTAGTGGTATTTTGTGTGAGCGCGGACTTAAAGCTGAAAACTGGAATTTCAACGAAAGTAATTCCTGACTCCACCTGAGAAGGTCTTGCATTTTTCTACTCTCCTTTCTTGCCTTTTTAAAATCCCAGTACGCCATTATTTACGGTATTTGCTTCCTTGGCAGTTTTTTTTCCACAACGTCAGCTTTTTTCCGGAACAAAGAAAGCTGTGCTGTTGAACAGGAAGCGAATCTGATTGCTCAAATATTACAACAGCAATTTTTTTACGTACCATGCCGTTCACCTTTTAATTACCTCGCCGATTTAATTTAATTTAGGACTTTGAATGCGGCTCTATTGTGCTGTCGCTGCGACGTCCTGTCTTTCTTTTTCGTTGACTTTTTCTTTTCAACCTTCCAAAGTCCAATGGTATAAATTAAATTCTCTCTCTCTCTCTCTCTCTCTCTCTCGTTCACTCTCTGTCTCTGTTTTTGTTTCTGGCGTTGCTTTGCATCATCCTTGCATTGTTGTATTTTTTGCAAGTGAATATGCATCCAAAAAATAATATTTTGTTGTTGTTGTACGAATAAGCTTATACGACACAAAAAAACCTGATGAAATTCATGCCTGAGTCTGGCATCATAATAGGCAAGTTCGTGATTCTCTGATTCTTTTTCCTTTCTTTACCCCTCCTCCTCCTCCTCGTCTTCTCTTAGATAATTTTTCGAGGCAGCAACAAATAATAAGACTCGTTTAATCTCAAGTCAACATCACTGAAAGCAAATCTTATTACTTCTCTATTACAACGCAACCATTACTATCATGATGAAAGGGCGGAGGGGGAGGAAGAGGATAAAAAAAATTGAACGCACTTGTGTGTGTGTGCGCGCATCATCATCATAACATGTTAGAATGCAACAAATATTACCGAAAAAAGTAATAAAAGACTACTCATAAGATATGTAATAATAATAATAATCGTAAGCGAGTACAAGCATAAGTGTACAGCCCATATGCATTATTCATTCACTCATCATCATCGTCGTCGATCGTCGATCGTCGTCATCGTCATCTCTAAAATACTTCTAGTAACATCTCCGTATAGTCACCTCCTATATTGAAAAAAACCTCCTTATAAAATTCAAACACAAAGACTTTTTCTCCACTATAGACAGCTCTCGATATAATGGCTACCCAGATAATGGATATGTAAGTAAAAGTAAGACAACTCTGTCAAAAACAGCTTCAAGTTAAGAAATCCAACAGAAAATTTACTTCCAGATTTATTATTATCCATCCATATCCATACACAAAAACCAGTAAATCTATTCGATTTGTCGTTCTATTCAACATTTTAGTTAAGATGAGGTGACTATAGCGAGAGAATTATTTGTCCGCGTTTAAATTTTCAAAAACCTCACGTCACGCTGTTAAAAAATCTTGTTAAAAAACTAATAATAACAATTCTAACAGCCAGCCATGTATGTATGTAGTGTAGTATGTAAAAGCAATGCTAATAATAATAATGCTAATGGTGTGTGTGTCTATGTTTTGGTATGCCCATTGTTGTTATTGTTCTCCTTGCGCTGTGCAACAAAAATCAACTCGGACCCATCAACCACCACCAACAACAACAACAGGATATTGCGTTCTGGACGGTACAGTTTACGCAGAAGGTTCAGCTATGCGGTCATCGACTCTGTGCCAGTACTGTTTTTGCATCCGTAACGAAATGAAATGCTCCAGCCCTCAGTGTGTCATTCCATTGAACGGCTGCAAGCCCAAGTTTCGGTCGTATGCCTGCTGTCCCACCAACTATGACTGTGGTACGTCCTTTAAAAAAATCTTTATCGTTATCATCATCACCAAAGCTGTATCGTTTTTCGCCAGTGTTGTGTTACCACAACAATGCCTGGCAATTATCGTATTTTGGTATAACAGGGCTATTTTTTTAAAACATTTTTGAAATGTGAACAATATGGGCATTATTAAGGAGGAGGATGATGATTATTATGCATGTGAAGAGGAGATATAAATCAATAAGTGCAGTTAAGAGGAGGGTATTCATTTTTTCTCATTCATTCCTGGGAATAAAATGGTCATTATTATGTTGTGATGAGGATCGTCGTCGTCGTCAAGTCATTATGAATGACCTTTAACAATAACCTGCCGAGAGAGAGAGAGAGAGAGAAAGAGTGCGTGTTTTATGAAAAATTCACCGCTATTGTTTGTTTTTGCTTTTGTCTTGTTTGTTGGCTTCCTCGTCTGCTGCTCTTTGGGTACTCTTCGCTGGTGCCACAGGACAATCTAATGAGACGGCCGTATTAAAGACGATTCCCAGCTCAACACAGGTCCCGCAATTTTTGAAAGGCTGTCTGGTAAACAATCAGTTTGTCCCTGAGGGGGAGCCCGTTTTGCCCGTGCAGTTGACTGGATTTGCGAACAGTTCGTCGGCGCCACAGAATAGTATTTGCCAGACGTGCTTTTGCATGGGAGGCGTGGTCCATTGCCGGCCATTAGAGTGTGATCAGCCGATAGATGGTTGTGAGCCGATTAAAGAGGATGGACACTGCTGTCCAGATCGGTATGATTGTTCCAAAAGGACATTGTCATCGTCGAAGCAGAAAGCTACCTCTACAACGGCTACCACGATGAAAACTACGACGATCCCGGTGTCGTCTATAGTGGCAATGATGAGTACAACAGCATTGCCAGCAAGCAGTGTGACAACCACACTCGCACCACAAGTAGACGATCAGGAAGAAGAAAGTGAAGCACTGGATGCAGGAGGTGTTACCACGGAAGCCTATATTAAAAACCGTTACCCATACTCTGAAGGATACTATGTGCCGGTGGCGATTACCATGATGGAGGAGGGCCAAGAGAATTTAGAGACAACCACGGCAGCAGTAACGAACGAGAAGCCGAAAAATGGGGATTCGTTTGAAAGGGTTGGGACCATTGTAAGCTTTGTAATTGATGATGAGATGCTGATGGTAACCTTAAAAATAGATCCAGGGAAAGAATTTTAATCTTAATAATCTTTCGTTTATCTGTGTAAAGGTGACTGGATCCTCGGAAGAAGACAGCGGTATAGCCCAATCAACAACGCCTCCCCAGTATGAGGAAAAAAATCAACACACGCAACAACAACCCAGCAAGAAAACTCGGGTGAGTGCCACCACTGTGGGAGGATTTAAGAACCGCTCAGATCTTGGCAGTAGGGAAGAGCGAAGAAGTAAGGATGGGGATGAGATGTCCCTGATGGTCAACGGGAAACCTCAGGAACAGCAGCAAATGATGCTTCAACAATCTACCGAAGACGATGAGCGGGAGGACGATTACTTAGGAGGCGTTACGGTTTTTGAAACAACAATGTCGAATACCATCGAGGAGTTGGGCGGAGCAACCACGTTATATAAAGGTAACGTAAGATTTTAAAAAAATCAACTCTACTTTGGTTCATAACAATAGTACAATTTATGCTATTTAATTTACAGATGGAGGAAATATGGAGGAGTCAACATCAGGTCCAGACGTTGAAGCTGATCTTGACATTTCCTCAGCAGAAGCAACCTCAGATAACAGAGCGGACAGTAATGAGAATTTACCCGAAATAGAAAATACAACAGACAATAACCACATTTCTGAACAGGATCATTTTCCTGGCCAATTTCATGATACAACAATTTTACCCCGATCCTTAACTGCGGATGAAGATGTGACAAACACCGGGGTAATGGGAGAATTCACGGAAGAAACAACAGAAAAATTTGTGCCTACGTCCACAGAAGCAAGGTTGACCACGACCACCACTAAAGTCCCCATGTCAACCACAAATGTGCCCACCGTGGTTTCATCATCAACTAGTGGGGACTTGGAGTTCATACCGTTTGTAGAGGAAGATGCATTTGTACCCCTGGATGACGATAGCAAAGAGACTAAAGACGACGTTGAAAATACTGACTCGGTCGAGCTCGAGACAAACTCCCACGAAACTGACACCTTTGACAAAATCTCAGAGGATGTAGCTGTCCCGCCAGAATCCACCATGTCACTTTTGAAGCCCCTTCTGTTAAAATTCTTTAACGGTACTACTCAAGCATCACCACAAGCACAGAGCTCAGTAGAGACAGAGGATTCCTTGCCCATTCTTGTGGAAAATGATGTCATGGGAAAACCCTCGACGGAGTTTAATCTTGACCATAATCATAACACTAGCAGGGACGGAAAAGTGCCGCCAGTTTCCTCCAGTCTTTACAACAATGGATTTTATCCTCATGGAAGTATCATCACGGACGATGATAGTCCTGCTGAAGAGCTCCACGTTAGTCAGGGTGAACTGAGCAGTGGGGAAAAAGAAAGCAGCAAGCTAACCACGGAAGACGACGAAACGGAAGATGACGAAGTGAATCAGGCGTTTCAAAAACGTTACCAAATTAAAGCTACCATTCCCTCTACTCCCAGTACCACTAGCACAACTACCACATCAACAACGACGACGGCTGCTACCAAAAAGCCAGAGCAGCCGCTGAAAGCAATCAGCTCTATTGACAAGTTTATTCCGTCTTATGCCCCAGCCACCGTGCCCCAAACACAGGCAGAACCTTTGGACAACAAGGCTCAGAATCCATCAAGAACGTATTCTAAATTCGGAATTCAAGATGCCCCGCTGTACCGCTTTGACCAAAACGGGGCTTCCGCTTCACCAGGGGAAAACAATAACGGTTTTAACCATAGAAATGGCATGAACAGTAACGGCCCCAGCAGTAAACCCCTACCAACCGGACCTGCCGTTTTACATCATCGCTACTACAATGAACCCGAGGAAATTCCTACATCCCGGATTCAAAGTCCGTACAATTACTACAGTACCAGCAATACCAACAATAATCCCACTGGCAGCAGCAGCAGCAGCAGCAGCAATAAACGGCCCCAACCTCACTCAGGTATGGGAATGCTACCTCAACTTTACAAAAATAACCAGTTTTTCTATGAGGATTCCTCCGCCGCCATGGACAGTTACGAAGATGACTACGATACAATACTTCCGTCACCCTCAAGCGCTGGCAGTACTAGCAACAGTATTTTACCTACTTCTCCCGGTTCCGTCACTCCTCGATCTAGTAGTGGCAGCAGTAGCACCAGTACCCCTAGATCAGGCAGTCACTTCCAATTTTTAGGAGAGCGAGTTCGACTTCCCAGTTACAACCAACAGAGGGCCACCTCCACCCCAAAATACAAATACGCCCACTTTAACAATCGAAAAGGAACTACTCCTTTCCAAAGGTTTGGATCCACCGAACGAACACCGTCATCACTACTGGGCAACAGTAACGGTGACTACAGCAGTAACAAGCATTTCCAGAGCCCATTCCCATTCAACTTACCCCGCAGCCAGGACAGTAATCTGCTGAAAAACTTGGGCATTAAGCTGAGTGGGTGTAACGTTGTCGGGAAAATGTACAGCGTTGGGGAAATCATTGAGGAGCTATCCAGCGATTGTTTGACGTGCTTGTGCTCCGATATTGGAGTGCACTGCGCGGAGAGAAAATGCTGAGGTGTAGTGGGAAGAAGGCGGTTTTTTTTTTAAAAAAAATAAGAAGAAGGAAAGCCTTATTTGTTACGTTCCAGCCAGTTTTTTAAACTTCAGTAATTATGTAACGTTTGTGATTATACGCTTCTTCTTTACCCTGTGTTACTACTAACATTAATAGTATTATTATTATTATTATTATTATCTTTGTCGTTTTTGTGTTGATCCAGTTGTTCACATGCGTCGTCATTTTAGTGTTTTCATTCCTACATTAATTACTAACAAACTATCATAATATTATTATGATTTCATAAAATGCAGTAGTGGTAGTTCTAGTGTACAAAAATTATTTTACAATTGTGCGAGGGGTATTTATTTGCAAAGTTGTCATATTTGTCATATAGGGGGAATAATGGGCTTAATTATGTAGTTAAAACAGTATCATTTTTTTCATAAATTATTNGGGCTTAATTATGTAGTTAAAACAGTATCATTTTTTTCATAAATTATTTATGCATGCATAATTGTTACTGTGTTATTTTAGTGTTTATTTACAATTTTTTTGGCGGTTGGGGTGGGGAAGCAATCATTGTTGTTAGGGGAGTTTATCCGCTGTATTTACCCTACACCGTGCGGAGCTGTGCGTTGTAAAAAAAGAGAGATGCACTCAGCAAGTGTATAGTTAACTGTATCTTCGTGTTAGTAAAGGCAATAAAAATAATAAATAATATGCTTGTTGAGCAGCCTGTCTAAGACTTATATAGTATTTTGGAGTGTAATATGTAAATTTGAATGCAATGTGTATGGAAAAAGTTAGCAGTGTGCTACGGCTACTGTCTTTATCGGTAGATAGGTAGTTTTACGGAAATGGAACGACCAAAAATGTGTTTACATTGCATTGGTACATATATTATTATTGAAAAAAATGTACGTTGTAATATTGTTATCTCATAGATTTCGCCTTGTAATGTAGTTACCGTGTGCCGCTAACATAAATTGTGCGCAAATTTCGTGCCCTATGCCGTATTGGCTGTAGAGTGGTACTTGTTTGTAATTAGTGATGTGTGGCTACGATGATGATAAATAATTTCTCACAAAAAAAAGTTCATTATGGACTGTGTCATATTTTTAAGCTTTGTTGTTGTTGTTGATGATGATGATGTTGCTGTAATATTGATTATTAAATAAAAGAAAAAAAAACATGCGTGATAGTTTATGTGATATTTTCATTGTATGTATTTATATGTGACATTCGTAAAAAAAAGATACCGCATGAGATCAACTAGTCAGTCTTCAGTTTAACGAGCTATGTTAATAGTATCATGTGCCTTGACACATGGTGGAACATTTACAAAGTCAGTCACTTCATTCGGTTCAAAAATACGGTGGCATAGCACATTTTTTTCATTTATTTAGCTGAGGAGTAGAAAGAGGAATAACGTAATTGAATTACAAAATTTGTACTAGTGACACAAATGCTTACAACGCTACATTCCCTTCCTAACGTGGACAACGACGACACATAGTATTGAGTACTGGCTACTGACTGGCGGTGATCTGGAAGGAACACACTACGGGAGAACCAATCGTCTATAGCATTGGCAGCACACAATTTATTTGACTTTATGACTTTGGATCTTTGTAGTTTTATTTAGAGCTTGAGCTTATGATACCGCAAGCCTTATTGTCTGTGACGGTGACTCCAAACCTGGGGCATATTAATGTAGGCATGTACTGATGTTTCATAGGATTTGTGAATAGCATATAATTGTTTTGCATAAAAAAAATTTGCATTTTTAAGAATTTTCTGGAAAGCTAGATTGTACATCTCTTTGAAGGATTGTATTTGGAAGCATGAAAGGTAAAGGTAAATAGGTAGATTATGGCGTTGGAGTAGTATCCCGAAAAAGAATAGCAATTATTCGCGGCATAATATATAATATTATATATATATTATATATTATGCCCGAAGGCGGGCAAGAAGAGAATACAATTTTGAAGAGCTGTATTATTATAATGACAAAAAATACAGCTATTGTAACAAGAGCGATTAGTGAAAATGTCAAATATTAATTAGCTGTGAATTTCAATTTATTTTATTAATCTGGAACGATATTTATATTATGGACATTTAACTTAGAAGAAAAAAATAACTTGAGTTTTTTAATCTTAATAACTAATTAACTGTTGACTATTAAAAAGCCTTGATCACGTACCGTAGCACGCAAGAACCATGGACTTGGTGAAAATGTGAGATTAATTTAAATTATCTTTGGTGCCAGAAAACTTTAAGTTATAAAAGACAAAGGACCTACAAACGCAAGATTCAGAATTAATTTGAAATATAATGCAACTTTTCAAATTAGTATTTATTTATCTCTAACTATACTTTGTATACCTTCGTATCTGTCTGTCTACAGGTTAGATTTTGGAAGTGTGATTTCCTCCATGTGGGACAAGTTTAGCCCTACACTTCAAGCCCCAATAAATCAAATTGGAGCAGATCAGGATGTGGACGCGACAGCGGAAAATAACGGTAAGGACGCAGATTTCAATGCGAGTGTCGTGCGCATTCCACATATTTCTCATTTTATTTTGTATATAATGCAAGTAACTATTTTTTTATATATTATTCAAATTATCATGAGTTCTTGAAAAATCACAGTGGAACGAGAACGAGAGGAAGTCAACAACAGAGATAGTTTACGTTTTCATGCCATTCATGGAATAGCAATCACTCTTCACAACAATTCTTCCCTGGCGACGCGCAATGAAGGCGACTTTGAGCGCTCCGTAGTATTTTCTCACCGACCAGTCACTCTTGATGAGATTGTAAAATGAATTGTCTTACAAAGTAAAACCAAAAAGTAGCCCTGTACCTTGTAAAATTGAACCCTCAAACTATACAAATGTTGCTTTGTTCCCCTTTTTTTGCAGATTGTAGTGAAAATAGAGGAAATGGACGCCTTGTTCCATGGACCACTTCGGATCGGCTTTACATCCTTCGATCCTGCAGATTTCCCAAACCATCAGGTCCCGTTGGGTAGAGGTAGGAGAAAATTTGTCTCACATTTTCAACACATGTGGATTCTTTGCCATCAGTTTTATTTTGTTTTGGCCAGATCTCAAAAACCAAATCGGTTTCTGGATGAAAAGTCTCCAGTTATTTCCACTTGACGTTGGAACCATGATATATTTTAAATTATGCCAGAGTGGAACAGTTTTATATCGGGTTAATGATGAAAATGGAGGAACATTTTTAAAAGACATTGACGTTTCCCGTCCAGTATGGGCAGTCTTTGAAGCGTACGGATCAGTTCAATCCTTCAGCCTTGTCGGTTAGTTGTCATTGCAACATTGTTCAAACCCACACACCATAGACATTTAATGTGGTTATCGTTTTCATTTCTCAAGATATCGCAATGATAAACGGTAACAGAGTGGAGGCACGCTTGGTAGAACCTGGAAACGATCCGTTCAGCCGCTTGGCACGAAATCTAAGGAATCTTCCGCTGAATTTAAGACGCAACGTTGACCTACCACCACTTGAAAACGTCGGTACAGGTCTTATGAACAACCCGCTATTATCAACATCTCCCATTGTAAGTTCAATAAGATTTACCAAACATCCCTTTACATGACAGTATTACCCTGAGCTCCTTCTTTTTTATTCGTTGCTGTTTTAAGATGTCGCCAACACCATCATCGTATTTATCCCCTTTACCTATCAAACGAAAGTAGTGTAGGATTATGCATCGTTTGTGTGGACAATGAAAAGAATTCCGCGTTTACAACTTGTGGACATTTATGTATGTGCTATGAATGTGCGCAAAATTTCAAAAACCAGGTGACAGGTGGGAGGAAGAATCTTTGTCCGGTCTGCAGACGACCTATTACTTCTATACTTCGAATTTACTTTTAAACAGTGTCAAGGTATTCAGTACACCTCTCTTATTCCAAGATAATTGCGTATTACCTTTAAGTTACTTTTGCAACAATATCCGGTATTGTTTGTCACAAACTCAAATATTAATTGTGAACGACATGTACGAAATCGTAAGTAGTAATTTAGGGATGCGTGCATGTGATTAAAACAGTGTTGACTAATTAAGTGTATTATTTTTCCCATATGATTTGATTTTCTTGAAGTGTGTTTTTATTGTGGTAATTATTCGTATACAGATAATGCCTCCGGTCTTTTAAGTGTTATAATTTCTCAAAAATAATGTCGATTTATTTGTACTATTGCTGATAAGTATACTTCATTTGTAATATACGCTATGCGCATTTCATTTAGTAAAATTTTAATAATAAAACTCGTATGAAACTAAAACCAAAATAATAATCATAAACAGAGAAACAGAGTTAACTGTCCTTCGTATTTATTTTCATAAAAACGTTTGATTCATCTACTTTTGGCTACACATGTTACATGAACAATTTTTTTCTCGTTTTCTTTCGTGTAACAAATATCCCGCTGCTTTCTTTTTGGTTGAGAATTTGTAACAAATTTTGTTGAATTTAAGCAGTTAGCTATAGCTTATAGCTATTTGTAGTATAGCTTGCTCATTTTTTTTAGCAACGCAACAACTAGTTATCTGTGCGTGGTTACTTTTTGGATATTTTTGCAATAGTTTAGAGATAACATTAGAGGTTGATGATGCCATACTTTGTAGTAATGTCAGCACCACCAATTTAAAGCTGATTCCAATAACATTATCAACGTGCATTCATTTTTTACACCTTTTTCTTTTGGGATGAGACTAGCCAAGAAATGCTTTACATTTGACGCTTTTGATGAAAAATTTTAATAATAAAACTCGTATGAAACTAAAACCAAAATAATAATCATAAACAGAGAAACAGAGTTAACTGTCCTTCGTATTTATTTTCATAAAAACCTTTGATTCATCTACTTTTGGCTACACATGCACCACCAATTTAAAGCTGATTCCAATAATAACATTATCAACGTGCATTCATTTTTTACACCTTTTTCTTTTGGGATGAGACTAGCCAAGAAATGCTTTACATTTGACGCTTTTGATGAACGTTCCTGTTAAAGTACCGCACCGTTGTCGTAGCTATTCAATTTCCATGCTTTGACTTTAGGATAAGTGCAAATATGTGGGTAGTACAAGTACAGCAGTGCACAATATATTCTTTCACTTGATGCACGGCGTGGTACCAATCTACCAATATGAAACTTAACGAGTTTATGATTTGCATATTTTACTGGACGCTGGTGAATTGGAGTCGAGTGGTAGAAATATCCTCTGCTTTACGACGTGTATTTACATCCACGTATCGCAAATTTCTTCCTTTCCCTATTCAATACACTTTGTCATATTAACTTGAGTCACAAGCCAAAGTCCCAATGTATATATCTTCATAAATACGTGAGCATTTTTGTCATTATTATTATCTTCAATTGGCAACCTCTTCTTATCACAGCAGACGAGATTTTTTTCCCTAGCTTTGTAGAGACACACGACGCACACACACGGGATGATGGAAATTTGTAAGGCAAGAGCGAACAGAAAAACGAAATATCCTCAATCTCAAATATTTATCTATCTGCCCACTACTATCAAGTATATAATTCATAATCTACAATGTTATGGAAAAATTACATTAATAACAGGACATAGTCATAGTACGACCAGTAACTTGGTGATGATTCACCCACCAAGTGTACTTTGAACTTTCAGGGTGTAGATTTGATAAAAGCTAAAGATTAGTTAGGACAGTAGGAAGTGAGGAAAGTGAGGATGTATGTATGCATAGAGCGAGCGTCGACAATGAAGAATTTCTAGCAAAGGTTGTATATATTTTACTATATCTTCTCATCGTAATACGTTTGTGGAATTTTGTCGTGCTACTCGTTGTGTGTGGAAAAAGATCACTCACCAGACGCATGGCGATGGGTGACTAATCGGGGCGTCGTGGTCGGGGGTTCATTTTCAAGTACTGAAGTATAATATTGCACTGCGCTGCCGCCCGCCCTAACGAAAGGGAAAGTATCAGTCTTGTATTCTCGCATTTTCTATCTTACACTGTTACACCACCAGGCGCCAACCAACTACTATTCTCTGTCAGAATCAAATCTAGAAGGGACGTCAGTGAAACCATTTGGAAATGTGTAGAAAGAAAAAGAACAATTATGTATTTATGTGTTGTGTTGTGTACGTAATTTTGTTAACTGGCGAGGTAAAAGTGGCGGTCCATAGAATATGAAAGAAAGGCGTTTGTTCGTTCAGTTTCTTAATTCTTTTTGAAACTGTCGGTGAACAAGACACCCTGGGTAATGGGGAGAAAATATGATTAATATTTGGAGCTAAGGACCATCGAGGTAGGAGCTGCTGGCTATCAAGAAAGACGGCACTCTGCACTCATGATGACTAACACTCGGATTGTTCGTCCACATTTCGAAGCCAGTGAAAATTGTTCCACAGCTATTGGCTTGCATTAATTTGGAAATAGTTGGCATGTTTTAACTGCCAGTTTTTGCCAAATTAAGCCAAGACAATGAGCGGTTTATCAACAAACATTTGCACAATAAGAAGACGTACACACTCATGGAAAGAATCGTAGCCAAGCCCCCTTGACTGAGCCGGGGGATATATTATACCAAGTCGTTTGTTGCAGAAATGAAATGTTCTCAAGGAACCTCTTCCATTGGTTTCTTGGTAACTTTCCATTTCCGTAAGAAGCGAGTTGACAACAACTTGGGATAAAGGCTGTGGAGGTGGGTGGACACAATTTTGAGGGAGGAACCGTAACTTTGTTATCGAGTGTCTAGTTGACATGAAATACTACACGGCTGTACGCATATTATCACCTTTTCGTGGTAAAAGGGACATCCTCAAGGGCCCATAACAGCTCCCCTATAGGAACTTACTTCTGACTATCTATTGGGGAAAGACTTTAAAAAATTATTTCAAAATTCGATATATGTTTACCACTTTCTCATGTTCAGGAAATTATTATTTATTATGTATGATGTCAATAGTACGAGGGTTGCAAAATTTAAAGATGTTCCTTTTTGCTAAGATTTTTTACAAGCTGTTATAGACTGGATCCATCCGCCTGTTCGAGAGATGAATCGTAAATCATACGTAAGATATCAATGTTAATATTTTTTTAATTGATTGTATCTAGATTTGAACTTGGTAAACGGGGCGATGTAGCGTGCATAGTTTGTCGCAACTGATGCAATTTACATCTTGATTGGCCATAAACATTTTTTTTATTAATAGTTGGACAATTCAGGAACTATTTTTTTTAAAAAAAGTGAAAAATTAATGGCATTTTATTAAATTTCATACATTTTCCTGTCCACTAAAGAAGGAAGGTAGTGTGACAGTGTGAGTAGCAACCGATTAAACAAATAGTA
>JAHZNB010006150.1:0-12676 GCA_027744295.1 Callyntrura guangdongensis
AAAATTTATTCCTGTTTAGTTTCCCCTCTCATTTTAGTCAGCCCTCACTACCTGCATCAGCATTTTTTGTGTGAACAGCAAACTAAGCATGAAATGTGTTAATGTTGCTGGTGTGGACTGGTATATTGATACTCATACTTACAATTGCTCTGGGATATACGTGAATTATGTACATTTCCGGATCTCTTACATCGAACAGCGTTAAAAGCACAACCCAAAATTTTCCGTCTGAAAACTTCCGTAGGCATTACACGCACTTCTGAATCAGGTCTATTTCAGTGGACATCCTATTTTCCAAGTTGCCGATTTACTTTCATTCCCTCATATTGTTCATGTGTAGTACACATTGTGAACATTCTAGATCGATACTTGAATTTGGGATTCGTGGTTGGGCAATCCCTTTCGTTCAGTAGAAAAAATGTGGAAATTCCCGCAAAGTTCAACTGAACAGTGGAAGTTTTTATTCTTTGCCTTTCCCTGAAGATATTTATTAATATGTTATTATTATACGGTAAATAAAGTAGATATTTCTCCACCACCTGCGGGTTGTCGATGGCTGACAAGGCCTGACATTAAGCACCACGAACGACGTATCCACGGCACAACGGCAGAGAAAGCAAGGGCTCTGTTGGAAGAAACAGAAAGACTAAAATTTACGGAAGTGGAAATTACATTAGAGGAAGTTTGCGAAAACGGGAGAGTAAAATCAACCTTCAAGTTAAAACTAATGTGTTTAATGTGGGAGGGCGAAACGTTGACGCTGGAGTCTTAGCGCACGAATACTTACCAGGAAAGGCTCCGAGCTGACATCTTCAATTCAAAAAACGATAAATGCGTTCCGATAGTATTTGAGACGTAGAAAAACGTGACGCCATTCATTTTTTGTCTAACCAAAAATTTTCCGTCATTTTAACGGTTTTATATTAAGTCACTACACAGCATGATTAAACTGCCATCAGCCACACAGTAAAGTTGCTCGCAATGCAGTTAAAATTTTATGAATTAGGTTTATTATTTCTGCGTTTAATGAACATTAAGTAAGACATTGTACCATCCATGCAAAAATATAGACTGGGAATAGACACATTGTCTTCAAGGCAGCCTATTTGCAAGTTTAAAGAATTCCTTAGCCGACTTGAAACAACTGTTATTATGGTATTGACATGACCTTTATGTAAAAATGATATCGAGGTAAACAAAATCGTAGTAAATATTTCTGCAACACTGAAACTGAATTTTCAATATACGTGAAAGCTTATATCACTCCATTTTGCTTCGAATGACTCATGATTCAAGTGACTACAGCAGTGTTTATTCATTATAATTTACATATATATGATGATCACAGTGATCATTTATTTATAAAGGAAATCTAATTTATGATATTTTACATTCATTATGCTGCATTCGTCCACGCTGTGGCTATATCGCAGTTTAAACACGTCGTTAATGGCTGTTTACTGTTAATATAACCGTTAAAATAACGGATGTTTTTTTACCTTAGACAAAAAATGAAAAACCTCACGTTTATCTTCGTGTCAAGTACTACCGAAACTCATGTGTCGCTTCTTGAGTTGATGCTGTCAGCTGGGAACCTTCCCTTTAGTTCATTTTGCTGTAGTTTAAATTGTGTTAATATTACACAAAATCTTTTAGATGCAACTTCTAGTTTAAATTTATTTGTCGTCAAATAGTTAAACATGAGTTTAAACGTTATTTACATAAATCAGCAATTATTTCAGATTTTTTACTTCTTGTTATCATAGAAGATGATACATCCATTTTTACATTGTTTTTTTCCTTCTTATTCTATTTCTAGTAGTAACAACAACACTGCTAGTAATGCTAGTGATAGTTTGATCATGTTGAACTGTTTGTATTGGTTGCACCTCTGAGTCTGTATCACTAAAATGTTCACTTACTTCAACTCCATCACTCTCGCCTTTCATTGAATTTCCATCGTAATCCATAACAAAGTTATATAATCGGGAAACTAGCCATCTCTGTTGGTACTTTGAAGGACGCGGCAATGCAACTAATGTTTTAGTAGTTATAAGTGAGCAAGTATGTTGTTCTTCTGAGCGGATCAAACGTAGAAGTTTATACAATTGTGGATGAGATGCTTCGGCAATTGTAGTTAATCGTCTGTGTCAACTTTCCACTGAATTACTTGTTCGTGGCAACTTTTATTTTGCACGGTCATTAACATTCCAAACGGTTATTGGATACTATGGATTTGAATTCGGATTTCCCGCATAATTTCTTTCCAAATAATTAAAAAATCTCTAATTCATCTTTAAGGTGTCCAGTGAAATTGCATGATTGTTTTACTACATCGCACGCCTTCGTGACGTCACTTGAAGGTTCAACAACAATACATCCATTTACATAGACTAATATCTTAACTGTGCATAATTTGTAAAATACGCTCCGACCGACAAAATACGTCTAAATATTTACGACTAGATATTCATGACCACAATTTGTCTTTCTGATTATGCGGTTTGATCCTTGACGCTCCAGTATCTTTCAAAATGTCCAAACTAATCCAATCATGTTACCGTTCATCTTTGCCAATATATGTTTTTTAACTTGTAAAAAAATCCATAATGTAGCAAACATCGAAGTTGGACAATCCCTTTCGTGCAGGCAGTCCGTCTTGTGGACAAAAGGTGAAAATTTCCGCAAAGTTGTACTGAACAGTGAAAGTTATTATTCTTTGCTTTGCCCTGAAAATCTTTATTAAGGTGTTATTATTACTATACGGTATAAAGGCAGATACTTCACCATCGTGTGAAAATGCATCAAACCGGCACCGTCAATATCATCCTTTAATTCTCGAGGGAAAATGAGGTCATCGTTTGACCTGGTTGTGTATTGAAGGAAAGAAACTTTTGAATGAACCCAAAATGAACTCCTCGATTATGATAATTTCAGTTTATGAAGTCACCATGTCGGAATTGTGGTCGTCGTGCTGGTTGTCGGTGGATGACAAAGCCTGACGGTAAGCACCATGAACGACGTTTCCACGGCACAACGACTGAGAAAACCAGAGCTCCGTTGGAACAAACAAGAAGGATAAGATTTGGTTAGGTTGTGAAAATTACATTGAAGTTTTTTGCGAAAACTGGGAAGTAATACCAAGCTTCACGTTAAATCTAATGCGTGTATTGTATATTATTGCGCGCATGGAAAAATCGGTGCTATAAATTTGAAAAAACGCTATTGCAAATGTTGTGAATAAAAATGATTTTATATATTATTAATGTTAATTTGTTATGTAATTCGGCACTCTTATTGGAAATGGATTTTGTTATCTTAGTGAATAGTAAGCCCTTGTGCACGTGTTTACTATATTAATATCAGCGTTGTATTTTAAAAATACTGTTGAAATAAGTCAAACACGTTAATAAACTAATACCCAACACCTAGTACGAAAAGAGAAGCTAAATTACTTTATTACTGCATAATCGAAAACGGCTGTCGCAAATAAATACTGTATTGTCATACTCTATTGCCAATGATTGTTTCATTGTTGCTGATCTACTCAGTGGCTGCGGAACATGGGGACAGTCCTTTAAAAATACTAGATTAGAATTCATATCCCGTTTTCTTAAGGTGAAATTACGAGGGAGCATTTGAACCCCACCAATTCGGGTTCCGTAGTCTATCTACCTACTAGTATACAATCTACTAGCTTAGAAGACCCGTTCTCGAACAGGAAAATTTAGAGACAAACGTTAGGTCATTTCATGTTGACCATTGTCAGACCCTATCGGGTCTGAAAATGGTCTTTTGGGCCGTTTCATTTGGCTAACATAGTTTCTGTGGTTTCAGAGCTAATGTATTATACTAAGCCTAATTGATTAAAAAATGAATATATTGCTAAGTTAAATATTCCACGTAACAAAGGTATGACCATGTAGGGTCCAACAATAAATAGACCATGCCCAGACATGGCATACATGAGTGTACCGAATTTGGTAGGAATCGGTCACAAAATGTAGATACTATTGCAGAAAAACTTTTTTCTGTGAGATAAGAAGTGACCCTATCGGCTCAAAAAATGGTGTTTCAAAACTCACACTTTGGGTATCGTAGATGGATGGGTATTTTGCGTGGATGCCGGACACCTGTACCAAATTTCAGCCCAATCGGACCAGAAATGTAGAATTTTATACGTTAAAATTAATAATTCCCTGGGATTGAGGAAAATTAGTTTAGTTATTAAGACTTTTTTACAGGGGAGCACACAGACAGACAGACAAACAGAAATTGAATTATATATATGCAGATTTATAACAAATTGATTAGTTTCCTTTCCTCTTTTCCTGATAACATATTAAATTTTTATATCTTCTATGGCTCTTCAATTTTCCAATTTTTAAGCAAAATGTACAACAATGCTGCATAGTCAAAAAACAAGATATATCAGATCGTGTAAATTCTTGACTTGTGAGGAGAGCTCTCTATTCTACTGGGTCTTCAACTGGACGTGAGCTCAGCATTGCACGCACGTACTGAATCAGTGCTCTTCCCGTTGACTTGCTATTTCCCAAGTTTCAGCAAGACTTGCTTTCACATTTTTCGTGGGTGCATTCCCGATATATACTCGACCTTAGGGTTATGTTAGTGGTCGTTTACGTGAGTTCATTTATCTACTGTTTTGCATTACATGCGTTCATTCAGCACCGTACCAGCTGCAGTTAAGCAACTATATTGGCATCAAAAAACTAAGCGAAGTTTAGTGTTAACGAAAACTTTAAGCGTTGCAGCTTACCTGACGATTAAATCATATATACCAAATTAGGTTGCTTAATGAAGACATCACCCCATGGCAGTGAAAACAAGGGTAGAAACCCCCGCTTGCTTTGGCAATATACCATGACAGGATAAGGAGCAATGCAAATCCTTATACATTACGAGGATATGCCGCGGAACACGGCGAAGTGGAGGGGGGTCATATACCCATGAACTTTTAATTATTCCCATACATCCCCCTTACATTTTGACTTCTCATGTGTAAATACGAGAACTGAAAGCAAAGCACGCACGGTTGCCGTATTGCCGGGGTAGAGAAAAAATGTGCCTAAAAATGTTGCCATAATCCGGTACACGAGAGATTTTTGGAATATTTTAATGTTACAGTTTTCTGAAAGCGGAGATGTTTTAATTAAAAAAGTATACCGGGCCAAAGCCAGCAGCGTAGAACCACGGGAATTATTCAAACAGACGATGAAATTGTTACAGGCATTTCAACAACCCAACATTCTCAAATCCCTGCAGAGCAGACGAAACAAAATCCCTATTTCTTAATGTCACCCATTTTACTCCTAATAAAAAATATTTGAAACTCTGCTGGGCGCGATGGTAGTAATAATTTGATTCGGTATCCCGGGTACAAGGTTCCGTGAGAATTTCCAGGTAAGGAAAATGGAAACTTCCGTCTGAAGTCAGAGATAAACAGCATACAGGAAATTGAAACAAGACAAAATTTGACATTAAAGAATATTTGGTGCAAAGTTGGCTATGAATGGAGATTGCACTCAAGGACAACGTTGGAGAAAGAAAGCTAGAGTGAGAGTAGAGAAAGCCCTTAACCTGTCACAAACATTATCACCCACACATTACCTAGTAAATGCATGGAATTTAGAGGTTTCACAAAGCCATGCTTTTGCGAAACAGCAATGCTATGGACGATATAGCGAGACAGGCAATAAGTAGTCTTTTTATTATACTCATTTTTATCATTTTTTATTTCCGTTCAGTTTGGCCGATAACAAAGGGAAAGTTTGCTCAAATGCACAAACGGGAAATTGGAAGAGAAATAAATTTCCTTTTGAAATACCTCAGAACCCTGAAAATACTTTAACGTGAGTAATAATGACATTTGTATTGAAGACCGATTAATTCTCTTATATGTAGATAAAAAAAATTTGTAATTCGATTTTTACTTGAAACGTTGGCAGCCAGTACATCGGAAATTGTAGATATGTTCAAAGACGGAATTACTTAAGAATGATGTTATAACGTCGAATAGACTTTTGTAATAATGAGAATCTACAACGATGCATTTTGTACGTGTCGTGCATGTTTTCACGCGTTATATGTAGTTAGCATGTCGAATAGACTTTTGTAATAATGAGAATCTACAACGATGCATTTTGTACGTGTCGTGCATGTTTTCACGCGTTATATGTAAAGCCAGCCCTGACAGTGAATAAAAAATGGATTCCTACAAAGAAACATTGAACAACATCAAGGGAGGCAACAGCAAACAGGGTCACGACATTGTATAGAAACACGACTTGTGTCAAAAGTAATAAAAAGTAATGGCCTTTAAGAGATTAGTAAGCGCAAAGTACAAAGTAACATGGTGTTTTGCTACTCGTTCCTTTCTCGTTTACTTTTTACGTGTTTTCGAAGGTTGGGAGAGAGTTTCACTACCTAAGTTTTTTTTCTCGACATTTTTTGTGTAGCTTTCTCTTTTATTGCCAAAATACCAAAGAGCTTTATACATTTACAACCTAGTGAAGGGATACTTGAGAACATAAAATAAATCAGTGTACACGGAAGTGAGCATAATAGCATATGCTAAGCATTGAGTGCTCACTCTGAAATTCCGTAAACACTCCGGGGCATTAAGATACTATTCTCTATATTATTGATTAATGGTTCGTTTATCCAAGTCTTCATTATGGCGTGACGCGCAAAAAGTTCACTCTACGTTTGTTTACGTGTTTGGTAAAGTTTAAAAATTGATTATATATTTTAGTTGCGACCAGACCATCCGTGAGCTGACTCCCGGCCCTGTTCTGTACCTTGATTCCGGCCCCCTACAGAAATAATTTTCGCAACAACTTAATGTTTGATATAACATTGTGTTGGTTAATTTTATTTTATAGTACCTAAAATCAGAGTAAGGTTTTTTAACGCAAACTATCGGCAATTACGAAGAACATTATCAACGAAGAACATTATCAAAGCACGTGTCCAATCCAGTTTAAAGTAATTTTTGTAAATTTGTATGCGAAGATTACGAGAAGATTAAATTTTTTAGATTCCCAGGACTAGAGCACCTTGTGCTTCAAATGTGGTTCCAATGATATGCCTGTCAAAGGCGATAAACGTAATTACGTGCACAGTTCAAGATGTCCTGTTAGCATCCATGATTTAAATACAATTTTGTTCACACTTTGTTATGAGAAATGTAATTATGCGTTGATCATTTATTTTTTCGATTACTTTATATATGGTATGATTAAACTGATTTATTCAAATGTAAGTTTTAGAAACTGATGATAATCTATTTGAAACCTAAGCGCAAATCAAGTGATGTCAACAACAGGATACACAAAATGTTAAAAGACCATGATAATAAAAATTTAAAGTGACAGACCCATCTAAAATTTGTGTTTATTTTTGGAAAACAAATTGAAGTCCAAGGTGTCCAGAGAGCCATAAATACGAAACTTGCTGATGGAAAAGAGGAGTTGGGTTCACTCCAAATTTTCTAAATATTTTTAAAAAAACATTTCTAAAATGTTTTACAGTTAGGTAGTGCCGATTTTAAAGCAAGACAAAATGTGACATTGAACAATTTCAGGTTTACTTGTACACCGACGTTAAAAACATATTCATTGCGATAAAAACTATTTCGGATCCAGTTAAATATGTGGATTAGGTATCCCAACTTAAGCACTTGCAGTGTCGGTTTCAAGCAAACCACAAAATGGGAAAGAATTTATTTTATTTCTCATGCAATTCTGCATTTAACATGCCCAAATTTATTACGGTTATACATGTATACAAAGAATACAATGCATTGGCAAGTTTGTAAGTAGTTTTAGCATACGGTTAGGGGATTCTTGCTGTGATTGGGGCCCTTTGGAAATAACCTTATCTAAATCAAATGTTTTGCAATCAAAATCTTTGAAATGTCATCTTCGATAATTGCTCGTTGTAGCGCTAACGGTAAGAAAGATACTTATAATTATCTCGGTGTTTGAAACTGAAGATTTTTTTCAAACTAGCTACTTGTAAACTTTAATAAAAAAAAAGAGGGACTCGTCTTTCAGGACCCTTTGCCGGCTATTTTCAAATTTACCGAATTTATCAAATTACAACAAACTACTTAAAAGTTAAGTACGTTTTCCTTTTTCCGGGCTCCCTGGCCCTCTGGGCCCTGTTCCCGTAGAGTATCCGGGAACCCCTTCACAGAGGGCCTGAGTTGCGTTACTTTGAATAATAAATCACAAAATTTTTGTGTCATTAATTCAATAATGTTTCACCAATGACTGTTTCATATTTGATCGTCTACTCAGCGGCTGCATCGGGGGACATGGGGGATAATTCTAGCCATATACTGTTAATATAATATTAATTAGCCTTCCTATCCAGTAAATTTTAAAGTGAAATTACGGAAGTGGTTAAACCACCAGACCACCCCCGTTCCGTGGTAGATGTATCTATTATTGAAGGCAACTATGTATATTAAGTGAGCATTTTCTTTTCATTCGGAATTCACTATTTGAATTGTTTAACTCTGTTCCAATAATCACACACGGGTCTACCCTCCAGCGTTAAACTTTTAGCTAAGGCCTGACCCTGTAAAAGCGGTTCCAAAAAACTTCCCTTGTATCATAATAAACCGGTATACCTTCCATGTCTCGGCAATTTTACAGTTTGTACTCCAAAATGCACAACAATGCTGCATTATCAAAACTCAAGATATGCCAGATCGTGTAGTTTCTTGAGAACTCTCGAGAGCTCTCTATTCCACTGGGGCTTTTACTAGACGTGACTAACAATTTATAGCTGTTAAGTTTTCCTTCGCTTTAGTCAGCCTGGCAGACTTCGCATCAGCAATTTTTTGCACGAGTGGCAAATAAGGCATGTAATATGTTAATGCTGGTGGTGTGGGCTGATATTTTGATGTTTGTCCTTACAATTGACCTGGGATATACGTGAATTATTTCCATTTCCGTATAAATTTTATCGTACACATTTACAACCACAACCAAGCATTTTCCTGCTGAAGGCTTGGGGATGCATTGCACGCACGTATTGAATCAGTGCTTTTCCCGTGGACTTGATATTGTCCACGTTACAGCTTTCCTTTCAACCCAAACGTTTTTCGTGTGTGCATTCACGATCGGTACTCGACTTTGGGATTCATGACCATTCTAATATTTTTCTCTCTTTCCATCATATTTTGTGAGAAGGATCGTATTAAAAATTACTTTATTTACAGTCAGGTTTGCATATTTGTGCTCAATCCGCCCAGTACCAACTGCAGTTAAATAACTATCTTGACTCTTGACATGAAAAATAAAGCGAAATTTAGTGTAAATGAAAATCTCAAACGTTCCTTTTAGTTCTATCAAATATACAAAATTAAGTTGCTTAGTAGAGATATCATCGTCAAATGGCCGGAGAACAGGGACGTAAATCCCCTCAAGACTTCGCAATTTAACATTAGAGACAAGGGAACAATGTAAACCCTTACACTGTACAGGCATAGGCAACGGAACCGGCAGGAATGGGGGGTCATTAGTACCCCCCGAAATTTTAATTTTACATTACATGATAGGGTGGAGATAACCTCGACCGGACAGGTTTGCATATTTGTGCTCAATCCGCCCAGTACCAACTGCAGTTAAATAACTATCTTGACTCTTGACATGAAAAATAAAGCGAAATTTTGTGTAAATGAAAATCTCAAAGGTTCCGTTTCAAACTTTCCTTTTAGTTCTATCAAATATACAAAATTAAGTTGCTTAGTAGAGATATCATCGTCAAATGGCCGGAGAACAGAAGCGTAAATCCCCTTAAGACTTCGCAATTTAACACTAGAGACAGGGAAACAATGTAAACCCTTGTACTGTACAGGCATATGCCACGGAAACGGCAGGAATGGGGGGTCATTAGTACCCCCCGAAATTTTAATTTTACATTACATGATAGGGTGGAGATAACCTCGACCGGCCCTGTCCCGCCGCCAATGATTGCAATATAGGATTTACCCGCTCTTGTCTCCCGTGCTACGCCGACCCTACATCATCGCCGTTTCAAGACCAAAATTCTGATGAGCTTTGATCCTTCTCTCCATCATGATTCAAAATGAACAACTTCATACAATCATGTTGCGGTTCACCTTTGCCAATATTGGCTTTTTAAACTGTACAAAAAATCCGCTCACTAGAAGCAAACTTCGTGGTTAAAAAATGACATATGGTATATATACATACATGCTATTAGCGTGATAGATATCATTTTAGGGTAATATAATTGTGTGCGTGTTCGGGATGTTTTTACGGTGTGTACTACGGGAGCGGCAAACCGACTCAACGAAACTGAAAGGAAGCGAACTTTTGATGTTTTGTTGATCTTTACATACCATACAGCAGTACTTATTTCTTTGAATTTAAAGAAAACTGTTGTTCCCTTCTTCCACTAGTAATTCTTAAAATTATTTACTTTGATTATTTTTAAGTTTCATTTATTAAGGCATAGTATTCGCTAACTTAGCTCCATGGTTGATTCAGTTAGACAGAAAACAGGGATTATATTCTGGTTATGTCAGGCTGTTAACTCTGGCAGAAATGACATACAAAATGCAATGTTAAAATTAAAATTGATGATAGTAATTATGATGACTAGGTCCTTACGTGACTACTCCCCGACCATGATGCTTTGCCGTTTGATGCGTTATGCCACTGTTAAATGTTTATGAGCATACCAAAATACGTGTGATAAATTATGGAGTGCCGTCAATCTGAGGACACAAACCAAAGTAATGATAGACACACAGATACATAACTGTCAAGATGTCTAGACACTTGACAGTTATGACCAGACTTTGAAATTTTTGAATGGAAAGGAACGTCATTAAATAAACTCATATCGCATTAACGCATTTTAATATTCTTTAATGAAATATTCTTATAATAAAATGATAAGTTTCAATCTTTATTATAGTTGTTGCATATTCTAACACTTTTGACCATTTTACTGAAATAGTTCAATTGGAGCTGGCAACCTAGCAAAAAACATTTTAGTACTTTGTGCAACAAATGTCGAACGAGGTTTTTTATGGAATTTGTAAAGTAAAAGGTATTGCAATTCATTCAAAGTAGAAACTGGGAAACATTTTCGCTTACTTCCAAGGACAATGCGCATTGTTCGGTTAGGTTAGGTTAGGTAGGTGTGAAAATGTGATTTGGTGTAAAAAATTCTAATTTACCCCTCTAAATGGATTTTACGTTCCCAGCAAACTACATCGCCAATAAAGCTGTGAATAGTCCAGTCATAAGGGTGTTCGAGCTCATGACAAATAGATTTTTATCGATATCTGCAAAATATATGATATGTGCAAAATTTACTGAAAGGCACGGAAAAGTTTTCAAGAGTAATCAGGTTATGATAATTGTCATTATCAATTTTAATTTTAACATTGGATTTTGCATTTGATTTCTGCCCGAATAAGAACCTTAACTTAGGCACACGATAACCACCGTTGTTTGCATAAATAATTATACTCTGTCGCTAATTAAATAAATACTCTGTTCAGCATATTATTTCTCATTTAGAGTTGTATAGTCGTTGCTCTGTGGCTCCTATCACAGAAATAGTGTACCAAGTAAGTTGCTAGGAATATTACTGCGGTTTAGTAAAGTTGATAATTCAAGAAGTTATGAGAAAAAACCTGAAGCATGCAATTCTGAATAGCAAAATATACGGGAATTTTATAAAATATTTATGTGTAAGGCGATAAAATAGTTTCAATTTTTTTAATTGCAGACAACTTACATCAAATAAAACCAATGAATCACCAAAGGTTTTACAGAATCAATAAATAAAATCTATAACGCTTTTTAATGCATTACAATATACTACTAAAAGCAACAGCATATTTCAATAAATGTGTTAATTATTTTTATATTTTTGTGTAAAGTATGAGTGAACGGTTTATTTTATTCCGGAAATCGAGCTCCTTACAATTCCAAAATTACAAACAAACAACATTCCTATTTTAACCAAAAACTGTTTGGAACACGCCAATTGCTTTAAATGCAACTGTTCTTATTAGCAGTGTCGGGGAGAATATTTTCACAAAGAAAAAATGATTTTGTAAGCTTCTACTATGTTCGCAAAAGTTATCGTCCCCATCTAACTACAAATGTGTTCTCTCAAGCACATAATTAATTTTCAGTCACCTCGAAAACGACAACTTTAAAAAACCCATGTTAAAAATATTAATTCATATACTGGTAAAAATTAAAGGAAAAATAAGTCACTAGAATGGATAAAGCGTGCAAACATTTACACAAAATAACTAAAAACGGCGAACGGGAGTGGCAAACATAAATACAGTGCAAGTAAAATTCAAAATTCTGACAGCTAAAATTCACAAGAACACCTACACATAAATTTGATCAAAACTAAATCTAAGGTAAGAATTATTTCATCAACCCAATTTTTTAATAAATGCATTACGCATAAATGACTTTCAAACTTTTCAACTATATTCTCTGTATATGCATTTATTTCACTAAAACCAAATTCTTCTCGTAAGATTTATATAAATATCTTTAAAATTAATTTTGTAAACAACAGATATTTAATATCCTGACTTAGATAACCAAGTAAAAATCTTTCAAAGTATAATAAATTT